>JALLBB010000847.1:0-11413 GCA_036939735.1 Discostella stelligera
GCTCCTTCGAGTGAATACCATGTGTGGTGTGTGCTGCTTTTCGATGAAGAGCATCGTTTTGTTGGATTTGATAGCCACGCTGATTCTTCCCGCCAGTCTCATTTATGTCGGCTACATTGTCTACATCACGGTCTGGATGCACCAATCTTTATCATTGCTAATGATGGTTGTGTGGGGTATCGTGATTGGGGTTCAAGTCGTTGTCTTCCTATTGCGCTCGAGGTGGGATTATTGGTGGTGGTTCATCATCTTTGTTTTGGCAGGGGTCCCTGTTTTCTACTTTGTCCTGCCTCTGTATTCCTTCTGGCACATGGACGACTTCTCCTGGGGTACGACTCGGCAAGTAAGTGGGGCGGCTCCGACTAAACCAATTGCATCTGTCGAGAGTGGAGACACCATCGCTGGTAGAGAATCTCCAGACGATGATTTTGAAGAGCAGAGAATTGCACAATCGCACAGGGTTGCGAGGCAACAAACAAGGCACGCCCCTGCACGTGAGGAGGTTGGACGGTTGAACTTGAAGCCGAAGCTCCACAGCACTGTTGTCGATTGTGATGAGGATTACTCTGCTGGCGATACTTCAAGAACAACATATGATCCAAATAAGTATAGAGACGCTGAGGAAGCAAAGACTGCGCGCCGACTCCGTAGAGGTGAATGTTAAGGGACCCTCGGAATTCATTGGGACTGCCGCATGTCTGTATTTCGAGGTGCTTGCCGTGAAGTAATTTCCTTTTGTTCCTTCATGATGTGACAAAGTGAAAAAAATCCTCATCAGACGATAAGTTGTGTAATAAATGATATGCATTTTATGTCAAGATCGACTGGAGACTCTAACTGAGGGATATTAACCTTGGTCATTAGTGAAGGATCGGCTCATTTCTTATTCATCATTGTTCAGATGCCAAACTGATTCGTATACCGTCGGATCCAGGTAGTTCCGACGCTCCTCGAACGAATTAACGTTGTTTCCTTGCTCTACCCAATTGCGCTTTTTCTTTAAGTACTCAACGATCGATCGACAAGTATCAATATTGAGTTGAGCCATTTGCAGATCGAATGAGGTCATGAAATCTTCCAGTAGAGGATACTTATGCGTGGCGCACTCATGAGAAATTAAGAAGTTGTCTCGCCATACAAGCCCATCCCATTCTTTTCCAACGCCCGTGAAGCCACGGCAAACTAGGTACCTCTCCGCTGACGCAGGTCTCGAGAGTATTGGTTTCACAAACGTCATTTGATCAAAGCAGGAGTACAGAAAATTGAGCATGTTTCGAGTTGCATCATCCCGAAACCCAAACATTTTCAAAACAAAGACCCCTCCGGGACGAAGAAGGGTTAAGGCGGCGGCAGTTTGAGAGACAATGATTCTGAAGGCCAGTGATTCTTGATTAGGCGAGTCTCGTTGTGAATCAAAACCCCCATCAGCAACGACAAGGTTGACCAGCGGATTGTGGCAGCTCGTGGGTTTTGTTTTCACTCGTATGTCATGTTGGAGGTGGACTACGTTGTCCCAATTGTAAATGCTTCCAGTTCCATCTGCACCATGACACACATGGTAGGTTATTTGAGAGCTCGCATTATTTCCTTTCTTGGCTCTCGGCGCATCATCATAGTGGATATGGTATCGGTTTAGGTGATCTAAATCCCATCGAACTCCTTCTCCATCGCTATTCTTCCCATTGAGACTCATTCCAAAACCAACACAAGGTCTCCCACAATTTGTTCGGGGGACTTGGAAATCATTGATTTCGGAGTCACCGGTCTGATTGATGGCTGGATGAAGGCTTCTGTAAAATATGTATTCACTAAATCCACCAGGTGCCCCACATAAATCTACAAAAATGAACGTGTCAAATTTGTTTTGAACAGATGTTGTAAGGACGAATCCAAGTAACGCATCAATATTAGCAAGCTTGATTGCTGATCGATTAACGAATCGAGAAAGGCCTCGGGGTGGTAGATGTTTCCGTTTTCTAGAATTTTTATTGTGTTGAAACATATAATTCTTCGACGAAGCAGTTCCCAACGATTCGTATGGGTTGCAGGTTGATCGAGCTTTTCGGAATTCATATCCAGGATTGGTAGAGTATGATGATTTGTACTGGTTGATGGCGTCAGCACAGGCCTTTGCTGAGGGCATAAGTTGCTCTTTTATTCGATTTAATTCAGAGAGCAAAGTATCTTGTGTGCTTCGGCCCGGCGTCGAAACTGCTTCTTCCGTCAGAGTAGATGATGGTGAGCTCGACGATGGCGACGACGACGACAAGTCATGAATGCCGTCCTCCGTGAAGGCAACCTCTGTATCTTGAGCATCATGACGACTGAACCAATTCACTTTTGGAAACCAGCTAGAAACAATTCCAGTCGCATGGGAAGGAGGCTGAATCATTGACATTGATGTTGAGGCCTAGTGATGCTGTAGAAAATGCTTTGCCAAAACCAGAGAAGAACGAGCAAGGTACCTACTTCCATTATTTAGCGTCATGATCTGTCATGATCGATCGATGGGCCGGAGTAAAATCCTTTTTGCTTTTCCACGTGGCAGTAATATTAACGACTCGACTACGTAAACTTAATGCTTAATGGATGACAAGAAGGAAGAGATAGATGTAGGTCCTTCTATTATTATTTATTGTCTCTCTCTAGAGTGAACATGGAGCTAGATCATGATGAGATATGATTATTAGTCAATAAATTCTCTATCTTCACCGACCACCGACTCGATCCATAAGCGAGAGCGCTTTGGGAACAGATTTCTCTCACAATACACAAATCTGCAGCATTGCGCGGAACGTCAAATGCATGAGGATTATTTTTTGTGTTGCCAATTTCAATAAGCAATATTGCATAACAATTCAATCTTCATCGGGAGCTCAAATATGGGAAGGTGATTCGTCTATCCTCTAATCTAAAAAGCATTCAAGAGGAGGAGGAGGCCTCTCGTTTTTTCCTACTCTACCCCCACGCCTCCTGCAGGCTATAATGTACAACTAACTCGCCCCGACTTCCAAAACAATCAAACAAATCACCAACCCTCTCGTCGGGGGAGGGTACGAATGCTGCATTAACGTATAGAAATAACGAGCTTGCTCTCATTCCCAGATTATTGGACGTTATTGCAGGAGAGGAAGAAACGGGTGATAGCTTGAGCACTTTTCTCAAGAACGCAATCGCCACGGCAAATCGATCATCGGCATTCATTAGAAATTTGGATTTTTTGAGTATGGGCGCACTCCCGACCGCGACCAAATGCACCTTGATCTTTTCCGATTTATTTGTCTGATGGGGAGTAGATAATTCTTTCGATGGTGCTGAATCTTTTTGAGAGCCACTCGATGGCTGCTTATCCATTATTATCCGTGATGCATCTCCATCTCGAATAAGTTTGTCATTGTTAAGGAGATCCACTCCATGTGATGGGGCTGACGTTTCAAATCTTTCTCCTCCTTCGCTGGTCGTCAAGCATGTGGCTTCGATGGTTTCGTCGCCATTGGGTATTGCAGTCATGTGAATATCTCTTCAGATGGATCTGTAAATAGTAGGCACGACAATCTCTCCCTCTCTAGAGGAGACTCTTTTTCAGCGGTTAAGCCGTTGGATATGGTATTGGATTCATGGGCATATGATGAGTGAAATAAAAGCTTCTGCTTTATCTCGTTCGAGTCGAGTGGTGGCGGGCGGGTGGGGTTCTCCTAATGTATGTAGAAAGTACGAACCTCCTACGCTAGGGTAGTACCAGTAGTACCCTGTATGTAGTACCATAGCAAGAAGGGTCGTCGCCTTTCTTTCGCCTTCTACTTCTATCTGGCTGAAAACTCAAATCTCATTATCTCTCTGGCCTCTGGCTGGAAACTCATATTGATATTAGTGATAGGTTGCTTGTTGCTTCACAAATCAAAGCCGCCCGACTCCCCCCCAGTATACCCCACACAGACTAATCGGACAATGATTCTCACAGTTAAAACCCTCAAGGGTGTAAAATTCACCGTCGAGGTGGATCCATCAAATACTGTCGCGCAAGCCAAGGCTGTCATTGTGAGTCTGTTCAATACTTGTCGTAGCATCGGTGGCGGCCGATTCCGTTGGTTGATACTGACTGTTTGCTTTGGGGGATTTGCGTCTTTTCGGTCACAGAACTCATTGCTTACCAACACGACGATGCGTTAACCGTTTGTGAATGACAACAAATCAATTTAGGAAGCGGCCAAGTCTGAACTACCCGCGGATTCAATGAAATTGATCCATTCGGGGAAAGTATTGAAGGATGATGACAAGATTGAAAGTTGCAATATCAAGCCGAATGATTTCCTAGTGGTGATGATTACCAAGGTAAGCGAGCCAGTTTTCTTTCTCGTTTCTTTCCAACAAAATTCAATCAGATTCTTAGTCGATGAAGTATCCACTGATGAAATTTTGCCATGCATAATATCCTTGCCTTCATTTTCAACCCCAGGCCAAAAAAACACCTGCTGCTCCCACACCTGCCGCTACCGATGCCACCCCTGCTGTACAAGCAACGCCAGTCGCAACTGCCAATCCACCCACCACTCCTGCAGCGCCTGCCCCATCAACATCTGCTGCTGCCGCTGCAGCCGCCACTACCACCACACCGGGAGCTCCTGCCGCAGCCTCCGACGTGAGCTCTCCAGATGAATTTCCCGCTGAAGTGGTGAACAATCTTATAGCGCTTGGTTTTCCAGAATCGTCTGTTAGGGCCTGTTTGCGTGCCGCGGATGGAAATCCAGATGTTGCCGTGGAATTTTTAATGAATGGCATTCCTCCAGGGATTGGGGGAAGAGTGGGCGCATCTGCCGCGGGGGGATCAACCTCCTCCGACACTGGAGGCGATGGGGGACCATTGGAGACACTGAGGCGTCATCCACAATTTGATGCGCTCCGACGCCTCGTACAAACTAATCCCAGTATGCTCCAGGCAGTTCTCTCCCAAATTGGTCAGCAACAACCGGAATTACTCGAGGCGATAAATGCCAACCAGGCACTCTTCCTTGAAATGATGAATGAGCCAGTTGCCGCCGATGCTCCTCCATCCGAATCTGCCGTGGCTCCATCTCAACCATCCGTCGCGGCTCCGCGTGCGGGTGTTGGTGCCGATGCATCCAATGCCTTTGCGGGTATACCCGGAATGGAAGCCCTCGGCAATCCCGTCCAGCTGGCTCAAATGCTTCAGGCCATGCCGCCCCAGGAGCAGCAGGCGATGGCACAAATGATGGGCATGGATGTGAATCAACTACAGCAACTGGCACAAATGATTGGCGCCATGCCCCCCGAACAGGTCCAGCAACATATGAATATGGCTATGCAAGCGCAAGGACTCGGCGGCATGCTCGGTGGAGGTGGCGGCGCCGGTGCGGGGGGGCTGGGCGGAGCTCAAATTCTGCGTCTTTCGGACGAGGAGATGGCGGCAGTCGATCGCCTGACAGAAATGGGATTTGATAGAGCAGAGGCCGCCCAGGCTTATTTGGCATGCGATAAGAATGAGGCGCTGGCTGCGAATTTGTTGATGGATGGTGGATTTGGGGCGTTTGGGGGGATGGAGGGGGAGGGGGATTATGATGATGATGTCGCCGGTGGAGACGATGACATGTATGATTGAAGCTGAGATTTCATTTCTCTCAAACGTCGTCTTGCTTGTGAGTACTGGTATTGTGCCGGGAGAGTAGAGAGTTTCTAAATTGTGATGAAATAATGAGCTAAGTACCTTTTAACAAGCATTGAATTTCACGTGGCTGAGAACCCGATCGTCACGTGGGTGAAAAAAGATGCATCATTTGTGCACGATACAGATAGTCACCTGCATGATGATTGGGTACTCTGAACACATTTGATTTCTTACTAAGTTCTACCGTGTTAGGAATAAGAATTGATGTTAAGCCGCTTCTTGTCCTTGTATCCACCTGTTACTCCTCGCCAAGATCGACGAAGACCTTCTTTGGAGTCTTTTGTGGAGATCGAGGCAAGAAGTGTAAGGAACACTTTGGTGACTTTCGAGCACTCCCCTTTTTTGTTTTTTTTAAGCTGCTTGTGGTCTCTTGACTGTGTTGTCGTTTTTCATGGTAATCGCCTTGGGATTCATGTGGATCTATGGAGGGTGATTTGTGATGTGATAAAAGCGTATCCTCGTTGGTGATGTGAATTCGATTTTTATGCAGATGGTCGCAGATCTTCCTCGTCGGTTCCTCGATAATCCTTTTTGTCGCCGATGTTCCGGTTGCGTGTGATTGAGACTGATGAAGTTTGGAATCAGGTTCGCCGGGACTCGCCCTATCGTTGCGCTCTTGTTGGTGAATCGGGCGACAAGACGATATCGAGGAAGCAACTTTGAGGAGCTGCAATTTTCGCTCTATTCGGCTCTCTGTCGCCCTGATTTCTTCTCTCAGTGCTTCAAGCTGTTTTAACTCTATAGCGTGTTCTCTCTCCCTCTGGAGAAGATCATTTTCTCTCACGCGCACATCACTCTCCCTCCTCAATACAGATTGTTGATCAAGCTTGGATTGCTCAAACTTCGCAATCTCTTCTTTGAATGCTGTCTCGCGATGAACAATCGCGGCGTGATCTGATTGAAGTCTACTCTCTATTTCCATTAAATGATCTGCTGTTTGCTCACTCGATGTATAGCATGTGAATGAGTGACGTTCATCGCATGTGCTGCTTCCGTATTTAGACAAATCCGTAGATGGATGAGTGAACCGAAGATTATGTTCACAGAGCCCATCGATGAGATCATTCAGGACACGACGATCACATAATTCTTGAAGTACACGACAAGACCAACCGAATTGGCCAATGCGTTCATCATTAGACGCAGCGAATTTTGAGAAATCGACAGGGTAGCGTAGCCGAAAGGGAGCGCTTGTTTGCTTGCAGATAGATGCTAGCTCACCAACGTGCAAGAGTGATTGTAAGAGTGAGCACCAAGATAATGCTCCCCGAAGGAACAAGTTTCCCTTTATATAGGGTTTGGATGAAAAGTCAAGCATGCCGTTTGAGGAGGTCAGAGAAATTTCAATTCCTCCCGTGATAAGGCGATGGATAACATTCGCAATGCACTGGTAATCATAGGCGAAGTGCTCTTCTTGGCAACTGTCTCGACAATTAAGCACAACCGCATTCTGTCCAAAGCCGATTAGTTGTAAGTACCAAGAATTAATCGACTTTTCGTATCCCGGCTGCCCCCAATTTTGAGGAAAGGCTTCAATTTTCTTCACAACTAAGAATGAGTCTAGCCCAATATCGTTGTGTACAACGCCGCATGTGTGCATAGCTGCCACAGCTTCAATTGCCTGGAGCGCTAATATTGCAATGGCTTGCTCAGGAATCATGCCAAACGTTTGATGTTGTCTATAAAGAGAAAAAAAATCTTGCAATGTTCCAAATATTTCGAATGATGGCCCTTCTGTGCCAGATCCAGACGCTGCTAAATTAAGTGATAACCCACGGTTGGGTTGCGTTGTTTGAGCAAGATCATCCACGTGTTTCGAACATTTATCCTGGATGATGGTAATCGGACGCGGAAAAAAATAACACGCCGGAATGATCTCCCTTGATTTCTCGGGAACGTTGAGCGTCTCCGCGCGATTTCTGAGGGTAAACAGGATGTATGATTCCCATGTCACAAACAGATTGTCTTCGAGCAGCTGATTGCAGAGCGACAGAGGGAGATCGCGAGTATTTGCGATGGTTGGTTCGTTCGCACTGGCAGGATTTGTGCATGATACCAATGGACTAATAGATCTATTGCGGCCACGTAAACAACGAACTCCTTTTCGTGGTCGGGTCGACAATATTGTTTTCGCTGCTACCGGCAACGAAGCCTTGCTGACTTCATTAAAATACTTCAGCCAAAGATAACTTGTCAAATATGCAGCCTGGTCTTTGTTTGTCGAGAGCGCCTCGATTGAGGTGAGAACAGTTTTACGAGAATCTCGTGTGAAGGAGTTTGAGCATATTTGCAACGTTGCTCGTGTATGTTCTTTGCCATCTAGTTTTCTCTTTTTGGGCTCTGGAGAAGGGTCATGGAATGCATGCTCGAGGTGGGACACTCTGGAACCTCGAGTACGAACTGATTCGCTGTCGTTGCATTCAATCGTAGTTGCGAGTAAGGGTGCATGGTTTGTTAGACGGCAATGCCTCATCGTATTCCCCTGTTTGACTGGAGTTGTTGACTTCACAGATATCGATGACATCATTGATGCTGGTGAAGCGCACACGTCAATGTCAGCGAAATGCGACGTTGCTGGACTTGGTGTCTCATCACGCGCATCATCATCGACGTCGATATCCAACAGATTTTGCGTAATGATTATGTGAAAAAGGAACGACGTTGACATGACTTTGGCTCCACTTTGTTTAGCTCTTGCGACCCCATGCTCTCCTAACTGCGATTTCGTACCAGGGTCACTAGTGAGCACTATTGTTTTCTTTAGATCAAAAGCATCCCTGCTGGAGAGTGATTTCAGTACTTGCCCCCCACCTGCCTCGATTATGAGATAAATCTCTTTCAAGCTCGGCGCCCTATTTCCAGCCACACCAGAGCAAATATAAACAAACCAGCCCCCTAGAACTCCACCTCGCGTCTTCCTCGCGCGAATACCATTTCGCAGTGACTTTTTCATTGAGAAGTTGTATCGTTTTTCAGCTTCCCTGTCGTTAAGTAGCAGAAAATCGTCGGTATCAAGGATGCATTGGTGTTTTGACGATTGCTCAAGCCATTCAATACTCAAAATTTGAGCAACTCTACAAATGCATATCATAAGCTTGGGTGTACGTCTCAACTTTGTAATGCCATCGCTCGCTATTACGTGCGTAGCTGTGTGCGCTTCTTCAATGGAATGCACGTATTCAGCTCCAATGGTTTCTATCATCTGGGTCGCAAGGAGTTAGACAACAAAAACAGATGTGAATGATGAGCGAATCACGCAAGAACAGAAGTTAATTTATCCTCTTACCTGCATATGCCTCCGTGATGGATTGAGACCTGTAAATATGATTCTCACTGATCCCTTCCCTTCGTTGCGCTCCCTCGTTTTCACCATTGAGTAGACCTCACAGTCTCCGTTCGACGATCCGATGCAATTCACGTGGACACGATCCTCACTCAACAATTGAAAGTTTTTCCTCCGACTCTGACGCAAATCGTCGACGCGATCTTTTTTGTCAAAATCAATCCTGACATCTGTGACTTTCGTGTTGAGATCGATCACTTGCGTTTCCATGACCTCGGCCACATTCTCGTTAGCCCTATCCCCTCCCTCACTTTGTTCGGGAATGCTGGCTGCCCCAATCACCTGTGAGGGCATATCATGGCAAGGTCGACTGTTATCCTTTTCATCGTTGTCTACTTTATTCATTGATCGTGTGATTCGCTGGGTAGGAGGCTGTTCATCATTTTCCATCTCATCGATAGGTAGTGTATTTGGCAAAAACGACCACATTTCATCGTCTTGCAAATCTAAACCGTCCATTGATGTTACGTAATGTAATTCTTCTTTGTTAGCGTCGATAACTTCTCTGTTGGGCGCATTATTCCTGTTCGAGGCAAACGAGGTCATTTCACCTTGCAGAATGACACTGTTCGCGTTGGATTGGCGCTTTTTCCGCCTCGAAAGCTGAATGGTTGAGTGGGAATATCCTGTAGGCGGAGAATGTGCCATCGACAGCCCCTCGTTCTGATTCTGCTCCAACTGTACTTGCATCTGGTGTAAAACTTGTGGAGACGACGTTGTTGGCAATTGCTCAAATGGCTGCGCGGCGAGGTCTGGATGAGCATCAATTTCATAATCCTCAGAGTTGTCATTGTATGCTCCTATATTATCCTTCGCAATATCAATCCTAGTAACGATGGAAGCCGCTTCTCGCAAACTTTCTTCAGTTAGTGTCTTATCGTCCCTCAAATCCACTGCTCTCTCCGACACTTCAAAAACAAACTCCAAATCTCTCTTCTTCCCATGTTTCAGTACTAAAGCAAATAATTCTTGTTGAAAAAATTCATCAATGTGATCTTCATTGGTTATACAGCGTATGATATGCAATATCTTTATTGCGAGCTCCAAAGGCGACAGTGGTGATTCTATTTGGAGGCAAGCTGCTGAACACCGATGAATAAGCCAATGAGTGTTGGACTCATTGAACGAATCATCGTCGATTGGACACCTATTTCTAACCGGCACCGAAAGTTGATTTGCACTTCGCCGCGTTTCTTCCGATTCGTATTGATTTCGGGGGGTATTCGCGTCCGTTAATGTGGCCCCCTCGACAGTTTCAAGATGAATTGTGTTCAAAGCTTCTACTCTATTAGCTTTTTCCATGTCCTCAATAGTTTCTGCTCCATTGACAGCAACGCCCTTGTCTCCTCTCGACTGCTCAGTTTGTGTGTTAACATTTGTAGATGCTAGCGGAGGCAATTCCGCTATTGATTCCAATGACGGACGAAGAGAATCAAATGGCGCATTATCCAAACTACAGCTCGGGGAAGACTTGTGAGATATCTGCTGAACAGAAAATGAATGGGAGCCAAACTCGATGGAGTGAAGGCTTTCTCTGGGTTGAGGTCTGATAAATGACGTGGATATCGATCCTTTATTCGACACAGACGACACACCATTGACATTAATTGTTGTTGTGTCGGCGTCTACTGCAGGCGTAGCTTCATCACTTGATGTTCCTGACATGTTTGACCCAGGATATGTTTTCCTGGAAGCAAAACCAATATTACCTTCTCCATCGTGAGAGGCTGACCCGCGGTATGTTGGGTTATCCAATGACATTCTAAAACCGTCGACATGCTGCATTTCCTCGTCGTGAACGTGAAGTTGTGAGAGAGACAAGTCCGCTCTGTTTGCCTCAAAAAAATCATTGGCACTATTATCAACCCCTTTGACGACAACCATTGCGCGATGTCGACATACTCCTCTGCCGCGGCGAGGGATGATTTCTATACCGTGGACTCGGGGCATGGTTGGGCACGTAATGATTAATTGTCGATGTCGAAGGTGTAGAGGATGCTCCACGTGGCGTGCCTGTTCGTCACACCACATATTCATAGTACATAGTAGTAGCTGGCGGGCGACGCCGAAGATCGAACGTCTTCGGCCATCGACCTGCTTCGATTTAAAAATAAATCGAATTAGCAAACAGCAATTGGTTTATCACGATATTGCAGAACAATATCCCCTTTCAATTGCCTCCGTTTGCATTGACCACTACAGAAGGAAAAGAGAACGTCAGAAAACTTTTCATAGAGATACTGTATGTTTGTACTTAATCCAGGCATGTGAAATTATGGGTTTCAGAGCAGCAGATTTATGATTTTGCCACTTAAGGCAATATTGTTCCTTAGATCAAAAGAGGGGGTTTCCAGCTTAGAACATCCCAAACAACCTGATATTGGCTG
>JALLBB010000848.1:0-11394 GCA_036939735.1 Discostella stelligera
GCTGCTGTTTTACTGCTCTCTCTCTTCTGATGTTGTTTCTGCCGATGCCACCATCATTTCTCTCTCTCTCTCTCTCTCTCTCTCTCTGTCCCTCCCCTGCCGTCGTCGTTGGTAAAAAAAGGTAAGCTTTGTTTTTGTCGTTGCCATCGTCGCGTCGCCTCGCATTGAATCTCTCATGCCCCCTTTCCCTCTCACTCCTCTCTCTCTTCTGCTGTCATCGCTGTGTTTTACTGCTCTCTCTCTTCTAATGTTATCGCTGCCGATGCCGCCATCAAATCTTTCTCTCTCTCTATCCCCCTTGCCATCCTCGTCAGTGAATAAAAAGAGGTAAGCATTGTTTTTGTTGTTGTTGCGTTGCATTGCATCTCATGCCCCTTTTTGCCCTCACTCCTCTCTCTCTTCTGACGTTGTTGCTGCTATTTTACTGCTCTCTCTCTTCTAATGCCGTCGCTGCTAATGCTACCATCACATCTCTCTCTCTCTCTTCCCCTTGCCCTCCCTTGTCGGTGAATAAAATGAGGTAAGCTTTGTTTTTTGTTGTTGTTGTCACCATCATCGTGTTGCGTCGCGTTGAATCTCTCATACCACTGCCGTCAGTGAATAGAAAAAGGTAAGCTTTGTTGTTGTTACTGTACTCATCACCATTGCCACCATCGCATCGCATCTCTCATGCCCCTTTTCCATTTACTGCTCTCTCTCTCCTAATGTCATTGCTGCTGATGCCGCCAACAAATCTCTCTCTCTCGTCCCCTTGCTGTGTTGTCAGTAAATAAAAAAAGGTAAGCTTTGTTGTTGTTGTTATTGTCGTTGCTATTGCCATCATTGCGTTGCATCGCATCTCTCATGCCCCTTTCCCCTCTCACTCTAATCCTCTCTCTCTTCTGACGTTGTCACTGCCCCGCCACCACTAGCCATGAATGATGATAGTGATGATGAGTTTGGTACAAATCTGGAGCCATGTAATCCCACAATCGTCATTGGCAGCCGGCAGCCATCACTCTAAACTAAAAGGAATTTGTGTGTTCAAGCTAACTTGTATTAATTGTGTTATGTTTGAGAACTGTAGTTGATGTGTATAGGTAAAATGAGTTACATAACTGCATACTAATATATAAGAATGCATACGTATGTAGGAAAGGAATTGTAAAAAAAGTAAGGAATTAAGGGAAATTTGGAAGAAAAAATGACCAAAATTTACCTCTTACTGTATCAGGAATTCCTGAGCTAGAGTAAGAGGAAGGAAAGTAAGGATGGTAAATCCTATTCCTTGGACTGTTTTGAAAAGGAATCTGAAAAAGGAATTGGCACCCTAGATTTACGCACCTCTTCAAGTAGAAATATTATGTTATATGGGAAAGTACCCAGTCATGTCATTACGTTGGAACGCTTGTTTTGCCTTGATAGTGAAGGAGCTGGAGGGAGGGGGGCATTCCCGTATGCAACCCAATTGAGGTAGGAAAAGTCCAAGTTTACACAAATTTGCCATCTGATATGGTTTGTGCAAGATTGGCTTGACTTGTCTCATCATTGCATTCTCTTCCAACATATCTATCATTGTCTGCTTCCGATGCAAAGAAAACGTCAACATTGACAGCACAGCTGGACAAAGATGACTGGGGTGCATATCTCAATTTCCACTGGTGGTAGTATGGACAACAATGAAGCTCGACTGATTGTTGATGCCAATGGTGCAATTTTTGGTATTCAAAAGTGCACATGTTGTCAAATCTAGTCACGGTAACATTTTTGTTTGTGCAAGTGATAGGCAGAGTGCTTCATCATATAACATCATTACTAGACTTGGTGCGATCAACAACAGGGAAGAATGGGGCACCACTTATTGGTCATGGTGGAGTGAATGGGAATGGTAGTTGCAATGCTATGCTTGCAGCACCGTACTCCTCCTTCTGAGCATTTGAAGCACCGTGCGCCGTGCTCCTCCTCCTTAGCATTCATTTTGAGAGTTGAGGAAAATCGCAACGGAAACATTCACCTTGTTGTCGTTGGATGTGATAATGAATCCCCATGTCATGACAATTCCAATCTCCTTGTGCACTTTGATTCCATATCTCCTGAATCTATCAGTACTATGACATCTTGCAGGATAAAAAGATGAAGTGATTTCTTATGAGCAGTATATCAAAAACTAGAAGTTAATATTCACCTCTTGACAGTGGAAGCATAGAATGATCATTGCATAGATGCGCATTATCTGACAGAGAGTGATAGTATGGAATATATCCAATGCACATTGATGGATTTTGCCACTTTATGCAGCAGCATCAATGAAACGATCAATGACATGGACAAATCATGGTACAGTGAACTAAAAGACCCTTCAGCATTGATGTTAAAATCATATTCAAGGTTCTGCCTCACAAGCCTTGCAGGGGCTTTTAATGAAAAGGCAGGAAACTGATTCAGTTGGCACCCCTACAAGCACCACCATCTACTGATGGAGTATCAAACTTGAATCGATGAGCTGCTTTGGGAGTACCGAGAGAAGGCACAGCTGAAACAGAATGTGGCTGTGGACAGGGTTGCAGTACTACGTAGTAGTGTCAGGTGTCACATAAGGAGGTCACTTTGCTTGAAAAAGTGAAAACAAAATGCAGAGCGAAATCCAAAGTATGGATTGATGCAAATTTGGTGACTCAGTCTTATCTTGACAATTGACAATTACCACAAAGAAGTACCTATTACTATATCAAATACACACTAGATTTCTGCTGCAGCGTGGTTATCCCTCGTTGGTGAATTTGATGGGTCTGTATCTAGTTCCTCCTCTTCCTGAGTATCTTCGGTTAGTTTCTGTTAATTTTCCCAACAATGCACCCACCAAGAAATAATGGACTGAACACACAAAAATATCATAATTTTGCTCGTGCTGTTATAGCTGTTTGTCTCTATTACTGCTGCAATGATTTTACTAAATTGTTACTGCCACAGAACTTGACATTATTGTCGGGAAGCCAAATTGAGATGAATGCTGAAGTTGGCTCGATGTACAACGCATCATCACACTGCACGATTGCCTTTGTGCGAAGTATCATCATTCCTTGTGTAACCATCGAGTCATACAAATAAAATCCATGCTTACGAAGAAATGCATCAATCTCATGTCATCATGCTGCTAACTTGTTATACTTAGTAACACTGAATTCGAGCTGCACAAATGTTTCTCTTCAAAGTCTTCTTATATCAGCTCGATGATTTCGTCAACGGCTTCTGACTTCCTACTTGCGCTTGAGCGACTTTTTGGTTCCAGTAGTCTCCAAGTGCCGTCCGAATGAAACAAAACCCGATCTTGGGACGCCGTAACTTTTCCACCTACCGAGTCTATCATCGACTGGAATAATCCACATCGAACAAGGTCTCTCACGCTTACAAAATCTTCGCACACCTTTGAAGGGGTGAAAGATAATGGTTGTCAAAATTTTCGAGGCACCAGAGAAAAAACTCTATGAATTTCCTAGATACTCACAGCGCACCTCCATCGTCCTCCTGAAACACTCATGTTAGCATGTAAAAAGTTTTTGAGATCAAAACATTGCAAGTGACCACAATTCCTGCCACGAACAGGAGTTTGTATGACTGTCTTGGTTATCGAGCAAAGCAAGGAGCATGTCAGGCTCTTGTCTTGTTCTGTCCTATTCTCATTGTCCTCATCGTCACTATCAATGATCGAAACTGTTTGCCCCAGCAAGTACTGCTTTGCCATCTTAGTTGCAGATTTCAAAGAAGTTGTTGGAATGATAACAGCGCTTTCTGCTGTGTTCCCCAAAAGCTGATCATATAAGTCATCTGGTGATACATACTCACAAATAGCCACTTGGATGGCATATGAGCCCAACAAGACCCTTTCTGACGCGGATGATTTTTCAACCTTTTCATAAGCACAGAGTTTCAATTCAAATGGCAGATCTGTACTTGGAACAAAATATGTCAGGTCCAACTTCACGGGGTGGGGGGAATGTGAGATGATTTTCAAGTACATGTAAGTCAGCATCTACTTCAATGAAATACATCATTTGAGCTCACCGGATGCGACATACCCTTCCATTCAGATGGGGCGTGCGATTGCTGTGCCCGCTGCACAATACTTGCTGACAGTACTCGTTCATTGCATCCACGTTTCATTTCAAGAAACGTTCCCTTTGGCCAAATGTGACAGTCGGCTCGCGACAATACATCTTTATCTGAACGCTCCAATGGTAATGCTCGAACAAGTAGGCGACGATCTCCCGTCTGGAGTTGCGCTGTTTTGTCTTATTGATACAATGTAATAATTGTGAGAATGTTATCGGTGGCGGGAACACTTTTACATTTTTCTTCCGTCCTACCTGGATGTGCTGGTTTACCCCACTTGACTCCCCATGCCATTTGTCGAATCGGAATAGACTTGCCTGTCGAGTTACGAGCAGCCGATTCAGAATTCGCAATATACTTCGGGAGATCAACGTAGATTGAGGCACACTGGGAAATTCGAACCGGGTCAACGCAAGGAGCGGTTCGAGTTCCTACTCTTGTCGTTTTCGCCTCACGTTGTGAAGAACCATTTTCGCCAGCAAAACAAACGTCCCGCCTTCCCAGTTCCTTCCAAAGAGGGCAGAGTGTTTTGATAAATAATTGTTGAAACAACAAGACAAATGGTAGGAATAAAACAATTTACCTCTACAATGTTCCAATATGGATCCCACGTCTTCAACCTCTCGCTGACAGCAATGCAATGTGCATCATCTAAGCACGATCCGCTTCCATCAAGTTGAAATCCAGCATTAAACATGACTGTGGTCTTGGGACGCCGACTCAAACTCTTGCTGCTGATTGGGTCGTCTGCACTGAAGACAATTGGTCGAACGTCAGAAAATGGGGTGGGATTCGGCAGTGGCGAAGGAGGAGGGTTGCGTAGAATGGGGAATGGTACTGGTGAAGCCGGTGGAGAATCCAATTGTGCCTTTTGATTGCTGCTGATCTCGCCATCATCACAGTCTTGCTTGGTTGGGATCGAAGCAGGCAAGGCATCTGGTTGCTGAAGGGAGCGTTCGAATGGGTCAGAATCGTCATCTACATCATCAGTCAAGTCGATCACTTCGCTCAAACACGGTGCATTCTGAGTGGAATTTGTTTCCTTCGACCCGGCATCGGCGTCAGCGGAAGAAGCAGAAGCCTGGCTGTCACCATTGTTTGTTAAAGATCCCACCTCAAAATTTGCATCGTTTAGTGGAGAAACGGTAACTTTGCCATTGGTGTCCGACTGCAATTCGCAGTTTTGACGAATATTGGAGCAGTCAAGAGACGAGCGAGAAATATTGCTAGAACCAGCCACGTCATCTTTATCCGGTAAATTTAGCGCCAGCGTAGCAGCTACGTGTGCCGCTCCCCCATCTCCTGCGTTCGATTTTTGTGGTAGAGTATGGCTTAGGGGCAGATGATGACATGTTTCCGATGTACCGTTCCTGCTCACATCGGATTTTGGACATTCGCTCTCCTTGTTATTCATTTCGTCTGATTGGGGGAGAACTTTGTGCTGGTTATTTTCCCAACTCGCAGTTAGCAGCTTATTGGATGGTGGGACTTTGGGGACATGAATTGAACTCAATGATTGCTGAATCAGAATGCTGGGTTCACCAATAGACGTCATTTTGTTACTATTATCAGGAAGTTGGTTCTCTCGAGTGGATCCAGATGACGATTTCTCACGAAGGGCATTCCGTTTCGGTGTCGTCGACATAGAATCAGGGACAAGTTGTTCCTTTTGATGAACTGAATCATTTTGAATATATGGTGATATCGTCGCCCTTGTTGGTAACTGAACATTTTGGTTGTGTTCGGTTGTGTCAAGGTAAGGATTATCACCAATTCCTTCCTCTGTTGAAACGCTGTAACCTTCTTTCATACTCCCAGATACTCGGGCATCTTCGTTGCATGTGTCCTGCTGAATCTCACTGCCGTTCCGTACATCGGCACCAACGCAGCCTTGTTGAGTGTGTGGTGATAAATCTACTGCGTCTTGGTGCTGTTCCTCTGTCACCGTTTCTTGCACCACCAGCGTTGGTGTGGCATTCTCCGTTCTCGTGGCGTTGTTGTACGGCCTTGAATCGACTGTGCCGTTAGCCGATCCGCATTGACTGCGGAAACTTTGATTTGCGTGAGTGGTCGTGGTAGTATCTGAATTATTTCCTTGTTGGAAGTGTGTCTCCATTTCTAATCCACTCTTTGCAATCTCATGTGAGACTCTCCCCATTTCCATACTAAATTTGTCAGTGATATTGGTCGAGTTGCAAGGCATCATGTCGTCGGATGTTCCTTGACCTCTGATGCAATGGTCCGTATTACCTTCCAAGTTACTATCTGTGATGTTCCCTTGTTTCTCTAGATTAGAGGATTTTCCATGTTTCCGCAGTTGTGCTGTCTCAAATCCCTCCGATCTATTTGTAGGCTTGAGCGAAGTCATATCAGTCATCGTATTGTTTTTGTCTGCACAGTTTGTCAAATTTATTTGCAAAGAGTCACTGGTGGACCCAATCCGACTTTCGTGAGTGGAAATATCCAAGGTCTTTCGTTTGTTCTTCCCTTGCGAAGCTGAAAATTCAAGTTCATTCGTTTGCTCTCGTGCTGTATCCAATCCGTTCCCGGCAAGGTCCGGATCGCTCTGTAGCGAGATATTGCCGCCGCTGACGGTCCTTCTCTTCTTCCCCCCATGCGAAGATAATGGTCCCGTACTACTGTCCATGGTCTTTCTCTTCTTTATCCCCAAATCATTCCCCGACCGACTGCGCATCCCCCCCACTTCGATCCCCTCCTTCTCATTATTAGCCTCGTGAAACTCTTTCAGCCGTAAATCTAGCTTTTGAAAGATCCTGCGTAATGAGTCTAAGCCATGCTTTCTCATGACATACGGCAATCGATCATCTATTGACCTGTAGAATAAGGCAAGGAAGTGATTTCCGATCTCCTCCACCGATATCTTCGCATTAGCATTGGCAGTGGTTGTTGTAGCAATCTCTCCATGAGCCTCAATTTGCTGTTGTTTCGATTGTGTAAGTAAATAAGAAGAGTATAGACCCGTGGCGAGATCCGTCTTGTGTTGTTGTTGTTGTTGCTGATGTTGGCCATGTTCTTCCTCTACAATTTGACAATGGTATCGCGAAGATGTCATATCCGCTACAATATCTTCGACGAAAGATTGGAAAGGAAACGAGCTCGACCTCCCCGAGGCCAATCGACGGACTTGGGCTTGGCGCCGTCTTAGCACCTTGAGCCACAGCTGCAGTTGCACCTCAGAGGCGGATGGCGGCGGCGACGGAGATCTGTTTCCGTCTGCCGCCACGGTCACAACAGCGGCCAACGACGACGACTTGTTGCTGCCGCCGCTGTCTTTGGACGCGTTGGTTGCCATCACAGCGCCGGGGATGCGAGGAGGAGGCTGCCTCGCACTCGCAGTGTTTGCGGCGACGTGCGAAGTTGCTGCTGCTGCTGTTGTTGTTTCTGCTGCTGATGCGGAAGAAGAAGCAGAGCCCGGCGAAGCGTGAAACGCTCGCGATGCTCCTTCGGTCCTCGCCAGGGAAGGCATTATTCGTTTGATATTATCTCTCTCTATATATCTTGCCTGCCTCTTTCAATCGCCTCAAATCACATAACAACCTGCGATATCACTGTACTAAGCACTTCTAACCACCTGAGCCAGTGGCGGCGGCCGGCATCAGCATCATGGACTTTTGTGCGGTTGTACGATAGAGGTGAGCGGTAGTTGTGGTTGTTGGTTGTGGTTGTGTGGGTGGGAAGAGAGACGGGCGGGGGTCAAAGCCTCGATTTGGCGGGAGATGAAGTACGATATCTGATATCAGAATATCAGTTCAAGCCGTGAAGTGAACACGATCGGCGACAGTAACAAAGACAGTGGTGATTAATAATACACTGATTGGCAAAGACTATGTTCATGATAGATTGATGATGAGGCGAGAGTACACAAGTATGTAGTAACCCTGTCCAAAAGAATGACAGCGATATCAGCAGAGCCGCCACATTGGCTTGAATCGATACCCTTCTCACTCTTCCCGCTCGTTATTTGCTGGATGTTCACATTCGTCTACATCTTATTCGAAGTTGGGTTCTTCTTTCATTATCATTGGAATCTCGTGCCTCGTGCAAACTCTTCTCAGTGCTGTCAACCGCCAGCGCCCTATCGAGATTATGCCGAAATCGAAGATCGACAAAAGCTGCTCATTAGAATTTTGGATCGGATCGCAGAGCGTAGTGAACCAATACATCATCATCATCATCATCAACAACAACAACTAGACAGTGACGAATTCAATGACGACAATAATCAACACACATCGGATGTCATTTACAAATTCATCGAAGCATGGTTCCAGAAAAAAAGAGAAAACGACAATTCATCCTATCAACGTTTCTCGGAACAGATAGACAAGGCAACACTTGACGTTGGGCTTTGCCCTCTTCCACCTCCAATGATTCGAACGGCATGGTCATCGTTTCGACATGGAGCTTCTGTTGATGTTGACAATGACGAGAATGACGATGATACGACCAATCAGAGTTCTAACGCATCCTTATTCTTATTAGATGGGGGGGATCCGACCGAGGTCAAACATTGTAGTACCAGTGCAGGCAAGTCCATGCACCACGATACGGTACAAAAGGAAAACATGGATGAATTTCTATCGTGGGCATTCTTTGGGATACCCATCATCGTAGCGCAGTCCTCGCTTCGAATGCGACAAGCCCTTGACAGTTTCTATGATGTCTTAAAATCTAGGGCGGGCATAGTCTTCGAGCCGGGATACAATTCCAATTATCGTCCACGTACGTTTACATTTGAGAATGTCAAATCGTTGTACAGACCATTTGGTGTGTATGCCATGGTAGCTCTCATGCGCATGGCTGCCAATTGCTGTCTGCACATCATGGGCTTTCGGATACATACCTCTCAAAAAGGGATGAGATACTGGCATCGTGCGGCAATCAAGCGACAACGAGGGTCGTCGCCGTTCCTCTTTTTTCATGGGATCGCACCAGCTGGTCATGCGCCGTATTTGCCAATGCTCTTCTTCGGACTTCTGCATGGTCCGTTATTGTCGCATCGATATCGCGATATCTTCATTTTTGAGAATAAGCCGATTTCGTATGCATTATGCTTTGATGCATTATCGGAAGAGGACACAGTGCAGGGTGTACTTGAGGCTCTACAGAAACATCTTGATACACCATCCCTCGGAAACAATCTCACTGTTTGCGGACATTCCTTTGGATCATGTCAGGTTACATGGCTGGTCAGAAGTCCTAAAATGAAGAGTAAAATTCGATCCATATATCTTATTGATCCCGTTTCCATCCTGCTGAGTGAACCTGATGTGGTGGTCAACTTTTTGTATTCACGAGAGGAGTTTCAAGAATCACACGATGTACCTCATCGTGGTATTGCAAGCAGGTTAATTCGTTTCATTAACGAAACAAAAATTCATCTCGTAGCAAGCAGTGAACTGTTTATTGAGCACTATCTACGCAGAAATTTTGCGTGGTACAACTCCGAATTATGGCTTCCTGACATTCCAGAGGATGTGCAGATTGTGGTGGCCTTGGCGGAGTGTGATGAAATTGTGAATACACCTAAGATTGAACGAGAGCTCGACCGACATAATTATAGGGTATCGAGAGAGCGACCGAGTCATAGAACTGCCCTCATAGAGAAAATAATATGGAGGGATGTTGGTCATGCTCACTGCATCACAAATCCAAAGAGATGGAGAGACATCCATCAAGTTATGATGAAGATTGAATCAGAGTTCGTGATACAACACGCGAGCCTTAAGGTAAAATAGTATGTAATCTTATTTACTGAGGTGCATGTGCCACACATTATCATTAATGTTTTCGATATCGGTGATAGGTGGCATTTAGCGCATTGGTAATGTAAATCTTCACTGCTGATTTTTGCTTCACACGTTCGTGTCCTTGCGAAGATTACAAAGAGTTGTGCACACCATTGCTAGCTCGTATATTAATAGAGACGAAGTGGAAACTGGAGATTGATCCAGAGTACTAGATCTAGATGGGGCTTGGGCGCCGCAGGTCGCGTGCACACCACTACTTTCGTTATTATTGTCAGGGTCTAGGGGAGGCATAGCGTAGAAGTCAGGATCCGACTCTTGACGTTTTGTCGTCGTCTTGTTCCCACAACCCTTGATCTTCGTGCGTAGAATTTGCCTAGTCATCATCCTTTTGCCACGCAGAAAATATGGATGGTAGTAAGCCCCAGCATCTGGACCACGGCAGCATCGAGAAAATCCTAGCGTCGGAATAGAAATGCAAGAGATATCAAAAATCAGTATGTGAATCTTGCGAATACATCGCAGATTTCCATCAGCCTCACCGTACAGATTTAATTGCCGTTGGAAGCTTGTGTACTTGGATTGGCTGAAAAATCGAGGCATAACGTCCGTCACAAACATGGACGGATTGTGTATCTTGAACGCACGTCCATGAGAAACCCAAGATACAACCGAACCCAAACCTTCCTGCTCTACCTCGTCGAGTACTCGATGAAATTTGAGTGGAAATGGGTCATAAATGCCACCTCGCGGTCCTCTATCAACCCTTTGCTTCGCTTCGATAGGGCCGTTGATACTCGAAGCGGGGGAAACGTTCCTGGCACTAGCACTGCCAATGTTCGACTGATACAATGTTGTATTCATAGGAAGGGTAATGTCCGGTACTGACATGGCTTTTCCGCAGTTACGATTTTGCATTATTACTTATGACATCGCATCGACAGAAACCAAAAAGTTGCGGAGAGAAACTGCATCATCCGCTTGAAGAGTTCTTGGGTTCGGGATGCCAACTCCGGCAAGCAGCGAGAAGCAGCGGCAGATTGAAGACGATGAGGAACACTGTTGCCAGTGGTTGCCGAGCTTTACCAACCACCCATGAAGGAGTTTTGGTGACGATTCTTTTCGAATGAATCTTCGACCCACTCAAAAATACAATAGAGAAGTGACGTTAGATGTGTTGATCGTCGAAGGACGAATCTGCAACTCGCCAAAGGGCGAAAGTGCTCTTCTCAGATTTCTCGCTGAAAAGTCAAAAGTCCTTTTTTTGTTTTTTGAGCTTAAAATGGTGCTGCCACCAAAAAGTTGGAGCCATAACCCTCCACTGCTCTCTTTCCCCTCTTTAGGCCCATCCTGATGGTACATACAAATGACATCCACAGATGATCTGTGGATGTCGTTTGTGACGATTTCCCTTCCTTATGGAGTTTTCTTTCGTCACAGACGAGTTTCGTCTGTGACAATCCAAAAAAGTCGTCACAGACAAAATTCGTCTGTGACGATTTTCTTGTTCACATCTACAGATCATCTGTAGATGTCG
>JALLBB010000849.1:0-11391 GCA_036939735.1 Discostella stelligera
GGAGAGAGAGAATGGAAGAGAGAGAGTGTGCTGGAGACCGTAGTCACTATGTTTGGCAAGACAGTAATGATTTAAAAATAATCATTATTAAATAATAAATAATAATATAATAATACTCTGAAAATGGTAATTATATTAGTATAATAGTAATCGCCATTGTAGAGATATTGCATCCAGAGGCATGATAAGGGTTCTGGAAGTAAATGGTAACTGTGCAAGTAAAAAAGATGTAATGAAAATAACAGTTCACACATGTTGTGTCACAAATTAAATTCCACAAATGCAGCAAAATGCTGTTTTTGTTTGTGTCAAGAGAAAAGAATTCCAGGATAGCTCCATTATGATGTTTTATGTGTCTGTCTTTTTGGTTTATTTTCTACATCAACTATGTCCCCTCAGGAGAAATATTGTGTGTCAGAATCATCGGAATGTACTGACTGTTTGGATGAGTCATCGTGCGGTGGGATGTTGATCGGTGGATGCTGTTTCTAATGTGTAGGCTGAATGCATTAGTGATTCCGAGGCCTAATGTTAGCAGAGACATATGACAGAGAGGCAGCAGCAGAAGGAGAGAGAGAGAAGTGGCATGATCATCATCTTTGCACTTAATCTTTTGTGTGTTCTCTGAAGTAGGGCATTCACAATTTCTCAATCAATTACCTGTTCCAAATTCATTTAGAATAAATCCTATTTCGTTTGCCATGGCAATCCAGAAAAAAATTTCCTCGAGAGCCTACGTGCAAAGAATTCCTACGATACTCAACTTAAACTTATCATTTTAACCTTATTGTTATGAACAGGGTACGAGTGTATCACACAATTCCACCATATCATATTTTTCCACCAGCTTGGGCCAATGCACCACAAACGAGTCGACGATAGGGTACACCAACTTGCCCGACAATGACAGCGTTCGTACACGACACACGGATTCCACAAAAACAATTTTACAACGTTCATCCTGATAATGATTATGCCGAATCCACTTCCACAGACGCCAAGATGGTAATATTCTACAGAAGATAAATGCTCCGTAGACAATTGGTATACATGTTCCAGGACCATTGGCCAATATCAGTTGCGGCTTCGTTTCCCACAGTAGTAGTACCGATTGGTAGAATGCATAGAGTGTGGTAAAGATCGAAGAGAAGTACGATTGATGCAATTCTCGTGCACGTGGTAGACGACGCACTTCAAGTTTTCTTGTCTTCTGTTTCGTCGTCGCCATCTCGCCCGTGGCCTCTTCTTCCCTTCCCTTCTCCATCACTTTCGTAGCTGCTAACAACTTTGATAAACTAGTTGTATCCGAATCGGCAATGACATATACAGCGTCCCTCAAATAATCGTTGCAATCGTCGTCGTCGTCATAATCTGTATTGGTATCGGTGGCAGGATCAAGTAATAGCGATTGAAGTAATAACAACATTTCGGTAGTGTGTCCCCCCGAGCCCAAAATGATCATTGTAGTCCTTTTCTTATTGCTGCGTGGGGATGGCGCAGTGTCTGTTCCTCTCCTATTGTTGTTGTCGTTGAGGAGGCTATTGGCATTGTCAACAACAACAACATGCCCGCGAGGTTTAGTGTTCATTGTTGTATCATCATCATCATCAGTATCGTGACTTTGGTCATTTTCATTCAGGTTCTTGTCATTGCTGTTGTTGGAGCAATCTTCTCGATATCGACGGTGTTGTTGTGAAATACACCGACGACGCCGCGCTTGTCGAATGACATGTAGGACATACGCAACCCTCATCACGGCAACAACTGCGACGACGATGATGATAACAACGAAGGTTACAATTACAACAGTGGCCGCCGCCAATTCCGTGTTCTCCATCATCAGGTTAGTGCCACCGTTGCCACGCATTCATTACAATCTCATATCACCATCACATCCGTCGATATCTAGTCAGACCTTGGCTCGGATTGACTCGCCCCTCTGCGCTGCACGCAGTGAGCTCTCTACTTTCTTGTGCGTCATCTTCAACTCAATGTCTTTTTCATCTTCACCGCGCACTCTTTCGCTCTTTCGTTTCGATGTGTGATGTGTTGTTTGTTGCTTTTGTTAGTTTTGTTGCCATGGCGGGCGGAGTTTGGGTAAGGTAATACTTAGGGGGGGAGCCCGTTTCGGAAATACGTCGTATGTGCGGGCCCCCTTTTTTCTGAGCAAAAAAAATGAGTGTTGTAAGAAAAGAGAGAAGGACGAGTCGAGTCCACCACCAACACAAAGAACAATGGCGGCCGCCGTTGTCGTCACCATTATTTACCTTTGACGTTGCTTGGCGAAGAACGACGAAGCTACCTAGGTAGAGTGGCAGGAGAGCGAGAGTGCTACCATAATATTGGATTATTGCCCTCGCTTGATTTCGATTGAATGTTTGCGCGTTTCCACGGTCGCCGTACCTCTGCGACGGCATCGACTTTGCCGACTTCTCCCGCCTTGGGCTTGGGCCTGGGGGAAGCAGCAGAATTATTGTCATCGAGTGGAACCTCCGGACAATATCCACGATGGTCATCGTCATCACCAAAACTCGCTTCTTCAGTATTATCTTCCAACTCTCCTCCCTCATCGTCGTCCGATGAGGCCACTAAGGCATTGGAAGAGGCATCCAAAATGCTTGAAGAATTACGCACCGTCTTGGACAACTTGGATCAGTTATTGATAAAAGTATCCCCCCCACCGATTGTGACACCGTTGCTTACAACAGCATGTCTTCCTCGGTCCCAGTCACCATTGGTATCGCAGTCTCAGAAAAAGGATGATGTTGATGACGAGGAAGAAATAAAACAAGTCAAAGACGATAACGAACATGATGATCCAAATAATATCTCCGTGGGTTTTACCAGCGACGACAAAGACATTGGCAGTCCTGTTCTTCGCGTCGACAAAGACCAGGTTGATATGGGAAATCACTACACTGATGAGAGTGATAGCAATACACATATCGAAACTGACCACCAAATAACAAGTAAATGCAACAATGATGAGGATGGTACCGATCATGACAACCACAATGATCATCCATCTCCAACACTATTATTCTCATCATCATCGACCTCCAATCCACCTATCATTACGCGTCAGGCCAAATTCGTTGAAATACACCCTACTGATCTTAACGCAATAATCGAATGCTTGCGCCGATCCGCGGAAATTGTGGCGTTGTCGGAAAGGAGGGCGGGCGCTCTGGAAGCGGAGGCGGCGGTGTTGGCATCGTCCAGGATGGAGGAACGGCGAAGTAAGAGAGATGGTAGACAAAAAAAGAAGGATATCGATGATGATGATTCTTTAAAGAAGAAGAATGATTCTGGAGAGTGTCAAGTCCCCGACAAGCACGATAACAAAAATGATAATGACCAGAAGAATGTATCACTGAATACAAATAGTTGTGATGAAAATACCACACGACAAAACAGCTCACTAACTAATCGCAGCAGCATCAATGATGATGACGGCGGCGGCGACGATGATGATAACGACGAGAAGGCAAAGGTAGATGTTGATGATGCAGCTAGACTACTGCCGCATCACCTAGCACCATTCGAATTATTCTGTGAGAGGAATGTCCTGTCGAAGATTGTTGGGCTGGTGACCGGGTCGACTTTTGATACCCCACAATGCCCCCCAACGTCGCAACCACTATCTTCTATTCGACCACAGGATCAAACTCGACAACGACATCAGGTTCAAGCTTCCTCTCTTCCTTCCCTACCACAAACCTCGTCGCTGCCGCCGCCGCCACCACCACTGCTCCTTCCACCACTTTCCATTGCCACACAGGCAGTACAAAGCGCATCCATACTTATACAGAACGTTTGTCGTGCCACATCATTGTATCTTCTACTATCAAACAATGTTGTCAACGATTTAATTGGATTGCCATTGGAGTCATATAGACGGGCATGTGAAGTGGAGGAGGCCGATGCAGACGAGAAGGATTCGGCCGCGGCTGCGATGGCAACTACTACTGGAAGGAAGTGGGGACAATATCACCAACATCAGTCGCAGCAGCAGCAGCAACAGCAGCAACAACAGAAGCTGCGACGGCGGCATCGCCAACAACGACACCAGCAGGAAATATCTGAACTGACTACCCATTTTGTTAGTTTCCTCAAAGGTTTGGCCATGCGAGTGAATGCCGAGACGCTGCAATTCTTTCTCTCCTTTCCCGTCGCTAATACCACAAGGACAACAACAATCTTGACAAAGGATGGAAATAATGATGAATGGCTACGAAGTGGAGGTACTAGAGGATTTCACGAGCAGGAGGTGGAATTTCCACTCTACTCACGTGCCTTGGAATTTTGCTCTCCTCTGCCCCCTCTTCCAACTGCTTCTTCTGCATCATTATCATCCCCATCCTCTTCCTTTTTGCCAGGTACATCGCCTCAAAATTTGTCAGTAGGAGAGGAGGATGGAAACCACCACATCGATGATCCATTTGTTAGAATAACAGCGATGAGTGTATGCATGAACATTCTTCGGCTGGTGACGTATCATCACATTGATGATGATTGTGATCTTGATAGTGTAGTTGATGACGATGATGATCAAATAAATGGAGAAAGAGACGAGGATGCGAAGAACCCGAAGGATCACACCAACAATAATCAAGCTACCAATCAAGCCGAAGATGATAAAAATATAGAACCAAAAATACAAGGAGGAGTAGCAACGGATGGAAGCAACATTAAAGAACCGTACATGGAACAAAGTCACAAAATTCAAGAAAAACGCCAACATTATCATCATCCTCAAAATTACAACGCATCATTGCCCACATCGACTCCTTCGGGGTTATTGCATAAAAATCCTCCCGTTTTGCCACTGCAAGATCGTATTGCCATCGCCGAGTATGCTTGCCACCCTGCGCGCGTGAGCGATTTAGTATCGCCGCTCTGCGTCAGATTGACAACTCAATTTGGGCAGGTGGAGGGGATGGTGCGTATGCTAGATGAGTTGGATAAGGACAAAAGTGGTGTAGATGATGACAATGCGATTGCTGATTCTGCTCCTGCCTCAACTTCCTCGACGAATGCGGCAGTGGACACGACAAGTTTAACCAAAACGTCAGCATCATCCATCAAAACATCTTCCACCACCAATACCACTATTCCTTCTTCGTCGTCTTTCACTTCTCCCGGGGGGAGGAATGAGCAGGAGGAAAGAAAGAAACAGCAGAAAATTCAATTATACAAGCAACGTCGAGCAGCAGAACGAACTCGTCTGTGCAATACAATGCAAAATCTTGTCGCCAATGTCCAGGATGAATTGTTGCTTCTGGATGATTTACTTAAGGTTGGCCTGATATCGCTGAATGAACAGGTGATTGAAATGCTACTCGCCACCTTTGTCTATCCCATGCTGCTACAGCCTTTGCTAATGCCGGTTCATCGACACTCATCGTCGCCCTGTGAGGGTATGGGTGGTGCGGTAGAACACGAAAAGGATGACGATGTGGTGGGTGGTAATGATGAAAATGCAGCTGTCGAGGAGAAAAACTTGACCGCAAGTACCACCCTTCAGTCGTTTGCACCCTTCTCCTCAATATCGTGCTCGAAAACATTATCTGACAACTTTGATGCTACCGCCACATCAACAAGTCCCAACTTCATTGAAGCACCGTCACATCGCCAGCTCCCCCTGTGGACACGAAATTACAATTGCTCAGACCTTGCGCCGCCGAAGACTGCATTGCACGGCCTATCCCTTGTCTTGCGAACGATCTCCAATCCGACGTTTCGACGCCTTCTCCTAGTGGCATTACTGCACCCGCTTTCGCCACGAGCTACCGGGGGCCGCCCAATCGTCCGATCTCGACCGCAAATAATTGCACTGCGCAAAAGTAGCGGTGAAGGTGGTGGAACTAGAAAAGCGAGGACGAATAAAAACGAGGAGAGTAAGAGTGTTTCAAGTGATTCGAGAGACTATTCGCTACTGGAAATTCGGACGGATACGAATCAAGAGCAACAGTCGGCTGTGTGCGGCGAGCCAAGTCAAATATACTCCTTTGGAACCGAAGACAGTGCTAACAACTATGTCGAGGATAATGATTCAGGTAGCGAAAGTGGCATTAGCTGTCAACAGGTATTCATTCTGGCTCCGGCTTTGGTTGATATCCTTCAGCATGGCTGCGACAACCATGCTCGAGGGTGGGAGAAACGAATGTCCAGAAGAGATGACTTTGCTAAGGAGTTGCTATCTAAAGCTACTATGACTCGCCCAAATCCCTACCGCAATGTACTCCTCTCTTCTTTGGCGGGATCTGCCGAGATGGCAGCCCTTCAGCCCCTGGCCACGACCCTACTACAAGTGGCACTTTCGTCTGCGGACAGTTCCATTATCCGACGAATCATGTTCCCACCTACTGCCACTTTGAAACATGATGATGCAGGAAAATCCGAAGAAATCGAATCAGGCGAAGATGCACTGAAATGCCTTTGTCTTTCGATTGTGAACACTCTCGTCACGCACGATGGCTGGTGGAAGGTCAAGTTCAACACTGTGGCAGCGCATACGCTGGTGAATATCATATCCGATGAACAAATCAGTTTTGTCAGTGAATGTGTCGGGAGAATCCGCCATGATGCTGCCAATTTCTTATTGGCAATTCCTTCCCAGTTGGATGCGAAATACCGAGAAGAAGAAGCGGAAAATACCAATGTAATGCTTCCGTCAGCGGAGAAGAGACCAAGCGCTCTCGTTGACAAGCAATATCTTGACAACTGGTTAATTGATCGATTTTTCTTTGATCGGGCAGACAAATTCACAATCAGCGCTGTCGAAAATGTCTACTACATCAAGGAATACAGCGAAGAGGAGGATGCTACTGAAGAAAAGTATCGATATGGATTGGACGTG
The DNA here is from genome assembly GCA_036939735.1 of Discostella stelligera. Lineage (NCBI taxonomy): Eukaryota > Bacillariophyta > Thalassiosirophyceae > Thalassiosirales > Thalassiosiraceae > Discostella > Discostella stelligera. Next base: position 6,863 of record JALLBB010000849.1, read on the forward strand.
CTGACTGCAGCATCTGTGACCGAATCATGTGCTCTCCTCTGCGATGGTACGACAGTAGTTGATGGAAGGGTTGTCGCCGCTGATTCAGTGCCCAACACTTCCTTTCACTGCGCCGCGTCGTGGGCACTGGCGTGCCTTTATTTGGATGCATTCCACGGAGCGCTTGCGAAAATGTTGTGCTCTGTGACGGACAACGTAAGAGCAGGAAGACAGCAAAACACACTTCCGCGGGAAAAGTTGTCTTACATTTCTCCCCAGTGGAGCAGAAGCGAAGACGACAGTTTTCCGCAAGAAGAAGATTCAATATCTTACTCACTCGCATTTATATCGTCACAATTCACCATCGCCATACTGGACGAATGCGAATCATCATCGTGGTCGTCGGAGAGAAATAATAGCGAATCATCCTACACTTCGACGTCGATGACGACACCACCAGAATACGGATCGGCGGTGGGCCTTGTCGGCAGGGCTGCATTCCCTTGCGTCATCGAGGTGTCGTCGCCTGCATCATCCTCGCTCTTCACTGGTCGGACCTGCATATCCAACGAGGGAGTGCGTTGGCAAAGTCTGTACCTCGTTGTTATGGGGAAATGGGCAGTGTTTGCCGAACCCGGGCGCGACGGTACGTCTGCTGCCGGTGGTGAGGGTCGTGTAGTTGCATCGTGCAAACTTTCATGTCTCTCGTTGCGAAGGGATTCATCGTCTGCTGCCAATAACACGACAAACGCAGCACGACGGTTACTTGTATCGCATATCTCGCTTGACCCGCGACCACCACCGCTCTTTGTTGTAGACTCGCTTGCTGCATTGGCCTTTCCGCGACGAGGTGGAAGTAGGAATGGAGATGGAGGGGTAAGAGGGTGCCATGGTCCCAAAGCGAATCATAATGAGCTGCGTCTAACTCATAGTAGAATGGATCTTTGGTTCGAGGACTACAATGCCGGGGAACGAGCTCGGAAAGTGTTATCGGCCAAGATTGCCAAGGCGAGAGCCAAGCGTGGTGAGAGATTGAGCGCAGCGCTGTTGGCCAGATAATCTCCAAGGAGTCTGGTCTCATGATGGTTTCGCTTGCTCATGTTGAACATAGCTGTGATATTGAATTACCACTTCATGCTCTATCGATCAAGAAATGAAATCAGATAGTAGTACAAGTTACTGTTGAGAAGAGACAATACATTTGGGGAGATCACCTCCATTTTATTACAAAAACAGGATCTTTTGATTCCGTTGTGTAAATCATAGAAACAATGCACACACGAATCGATGGGCCCTGTTTCACCACTGGTTACATATGAATATGGCGATACTGAAGCTCCAATGAGCAGGTAGTATCTAACAGATGATTGTCTATCTTCTCCAATGATCACTTTTCCACCAAAGCCTCAATTCAAAGATCATAACCAATTTGTGGACTCGACTACCTCTGCTCGACTCGAAAGCAAAAATAATTATCGCACTCCCTCTCTCTGCTTTTTTCAATGTCACAATGAAGGATCCTAAAATTGTCGCTGCCATCATTACGTTATCGCTGGCGTCGACATCAAATGCATTCCTTCCCTCCCATGTTTCTGTCACCGAGCCCGCCGCCGAGACAGCAAGGCGGCTGAAATGCCGCATCGAGACGATATTCTGTTCTCGTCGCAATGCCATCAGAGAAGGAGGCGGCGACGACAACTACGTGTCTTCAACTCCATCGTCATCAGCATCATGGTCGAACATCACTCGTAAGACTAAAACATTTCTGTCAAAGCAATTCTTCCCTCTAGGCATGGTCTTGGCCGTTACGCTCGCAAAACTATTCCCATGGCTCGGAGAGAATGGCAGCATCCTTCACCCAGAACTTTTCATTGGTCAGTACGGCGTGGCAACAATCTTTCTCCTCTCAGGTTTGAGTTTACGCTTATCAGAATTGTCGGATGCTATTTCGAATGTATCATTAAACGTGGCTATACAATTTGCTACATTTGTAGTGTGGCCATTCTGCATTGGCCTACCATTGACAAAAGCGCTGGAATCGTTCAACATCCTACCGCGACCACTACTCGATGGATTGTTGATACTGACATGTCTCCCTACTACAATCAATATGTGTGTGGTGCTGACATCCACCTCGGGTGGGAATGTGGCATGTTCGCTGTGCAATGCAGTGATGAGCAATGTGGCTGGCATATTCATCACTCCGGCACTGTTGATACTGTTCTTGGGAAAACGAGAAATCAATTTGCCGTTTTTGGATATGGTGGTCCGGTTGTGTGGCAAAGTGTTGTTGCCTGTAGGTGAGTCGAAGAGCTAGTTGCGCAGCAAGGGTTCAATAAACGCAAGAGTGTTTATACTCGATAGAGTTCTTTCTCACTATTTTGCCTTAATTCACCTCGGCTAACTAGCCATTGGCCAAGCTCTACGAGTGACGCCGATGAGAGATCTGTATGAAAAGCGGACCAAGCTGTTCAAGACACTTCAGGAGGTGAGTTTGCCCACTACTCATTTTGCATTCTTCATTTTTTCTCAATCGCAAAACAACTTAGCAATTTGCCTACCTCCCCACCATGATCATGTCGTCATTTTCAGATAGTCCTCCTCGGCATCGTCTGGAATGCATTTTGCAATGCATTCTCGAAAGGGTTGGGGTTGGATATGAGGCACGCGATTATCCTCTTGCTGATATTGACAATGCTGCATCTCGGTACATTATTTGCATTCTTCTCCATCTTCTGCTATTTTGGTGGCAATGTTATCTCCTCGTCATCTATTGCCTCAACCACCACAACGAAGGCGACGAGAGGGGGCAAAGATGCAGTAGCAGCAGCCTTTTCTGCTTCACAGAAGACGTTGGCATTCGGCTTACCACTGATAAATACAATATTCGCAGGAAGTTCCAGTCTAGCAATATACTGTGCTCCAACTATGCTTGTGCATCCAATTCAATTGCTAATTGGGTCGTTCATTGCGCCGTATTTCAAACGATTCACTGGAGTCATCGAGGAGGCATGATGTGTGAAGCAGAAGAGGTTGATTGCGACCTTTCTATTATCCAATGTTATATCAATTAGCTTTTTTGTCAATTAGCATTTTCTTGAAGGCCACAGAACCCAGTTCATTTAGCGGCTGCACGCTGCACCCATTCGGGAACCAAGCACCACCCCCGTCGCTAGCAAGACGCCGCCCATGACTAAGCAATGGGTTGGTATAGACAATAACTGCCTTACCATATGATACGGACACAACGTCATCGAACTTGTGACCTTTTTCGTTGTATTACTGACCTTCCCGCAACTACTCTTATTTTCTCCTTCTTCTCCCACCACGACTCTTCCATCCGTATCCAAATCAATCGGCATCAATTCATCCATAAATGGCAGATAATCCTCCCCAATCCTTTGTACAATTCCCGCCACAAGTTGTACCATTTGCTCTCCCCGACTATTGACAGCCTGCAATACCTCTTCATGGTTGGCATGATTACTGCCATTCCCACCAGCGCTATTACACTTCTCCTCCCCGTCATCACTCCTCGGTTCGTCAAAATACACCACCTTGTTCGTAATCAAACTCAAGCACAGCACGGCCATGCCCGCATGATGCGCGGCCAATATCTCGGGCACCGTCGACATTCCCACAGCATCGGCACCAAGCATCCGCAACATGGCGCATTCACTTTTACTCTCATACTGCGGACCACTCACGAAAGCATACGTGGCATTTAAATGCAAATGTTTTTCGAACTTCAATACCGTCGCCACATCTACAACAATATCTTGCAGGGTAGCATCATACAAATTACTCGTGGGTGGAAATCGCGGACCCAATTCATCATCGTTGGGCCCTACCAATGGATTTTTCCCAGCGAGGAGTGGCAGTGCTATATGATCTCGAATGACTGCCACATCGCCCACAACATAATCATCCTTCAATCCACCCGCAGCATTGGTGACAAGAACCAGGTGCACGCCCAAACAACGCATGACCTTTACGGGTAAAACCACTGTGTTCATGGAGTGGCCTTCGTAACTGTGAAAACGACCACGGAAACATATGGTGGGTATGGAATGGAGGTAGCCCACAACTAATTCGCCGGCGTGTCCCGTGACAGTGCAGTGGGAAGGAAAATGGGGTATGGAAGCGTAGGGAATGGTAAGTTTGCGTAGTTTGCTGTCGAGGGCGAGAGAAGAATCGTCATTGTCGTCGTCGTCGTCGTCGTCGAGAGCGCTGGACAAATTCGATAGACCAGAACCACAAATGATTCCAATTTTCGGCGGCTGAATGGAATGAAGTTCAAGTTGGGAGAGAATGTAGGATGCTGCGAGACGATAGGGAACGTGGCTTGGATCCAGCGGAGGATACTTCGTCGCCGTCGTCGTTGTCGTCGTTGTTGCCGTCGCGGACATGATGTTGTTGTTCGAGGTCAGAATCAGAACATTGAGAATTAATAATAGAGTGCGGGGTAGTACTAGTACGGTAGTACGAGTTTAAGTTGGGGTGATGGACAGACGGGCCCGTCGGCCACCATCTTGCCATTCCGTTTCCGG
>JALLBB010000850.1:0-11384 GCA_036939735.1 Discostella stelligera
TCAAGACGTATCGGGCCCACGGACCCATGGCGTGCTTGCCCATGTTGAGCGACCCCTGCGTGTTGCCCGAGCTGACAAGAGCAATGAGGGAGATTGCGTAGAAAGAGAGGACAATTTGCATGGAGAGATCGAAAGCTAGTTTTATTATGGAAAGGCATCGAGGTACAAGTTGGAATGTAAGAGAAATATCAAGCTAACATCCGAAATGAAAAACGAGGATGAAGATCAATCCAGGTTCACTTTCAAGGACTCAGGAATAAACTCGAAGGGAACGCAGAGCGCGTTCAGAGGGAATGGTGAAGCTGGTTATTATCCACTACTCGAGCAATTCTGTTGAATCCCCCTTCGCTATGCCTCGGATGCAAGGCGACGATGCCTGTCGCGTAGGCAGCTAATATGATTTTTGTGTAACTTTACTTAAAATTGAACTACTAGCAGTTGTGTTGCCTTATTTGCGTTATTGCCCTTCTACACCTCGAGACAATCTTCCTTTTTAGTTCTCAGCATAGTACCACTTTCATTTTGCCTCTCCTGGGAGTTTGAATCTGTCCAATGTCCTTGTAAGCACCACAAAAATAAACCGGGATTTAAGGCCCATACTCTCAACGAGTTTTCTTACATGATTTTCGACATGATTTCCTGCAGGATGACTTTTAATTGCCCGAAATGACCCAAAAAATCATGTAAAGCCAATCATGTCGATTATCATGCATAAACCTCTTTTGTTTTGTGGAAAAAAAAAGTAGGTTTATGCATGATAATCTACATGATTATTTTACATGATTTTTGGCACCCTCTTCATTATTTTCACCCCCAACCCACAACCACATACACATCACCGCCAACAACATCAACATCATTCATCATCGTCCTTTTTTATTCCAATCATCTACCACCGCTTGCCTCTACAATCTCACGCGCTCGTCCAAGAGTCATGGCGTCCACCACCCTCAACAACACGGTTGTTGTGGCCATCGCTGCCGCTGCCATGGGGTTGAATTTGCTTCTTGAGCAGCACCATTCTTCTATTGAGGACGCGTTTATATCCGACTTCATTGTACCCTCCATTCAATTTGGTCGTGTCAACAGACGTCATGCACGCAATAGACAGACACGCTGTCGCAAAAGTTGGGCTGCACTGAACCAACGGATGACCTCCAGGCAGTTTCGTCGCTATTTTCGCATGTCGAAGGATGTTTTCCAATTGCTATGCAATCGGATTGAGGACATTGTTGGTGCGGCGGAGTTCAAGAGCGAAGCTTTCCTTGAAAATATTCTTAGCTCACCCCGAGTGGGATCGTCCAATAATATTTTCTTCGCACACAGGGATAGTACAGGTGGGATGATCTCTGGTGAGATAAAGCTTGCAATGGCAATGCGCCTACTTGGTGGTGGTTCATACTTGGATATATCATTGCTTTTCGAGACAAGCTTCAACCACGCACACAAAATTGCCAACACTGTTATAAAAGGGTGGCTTGTTCACCCTGACTTCTATCCGATCAATAGTATTGCGTACTGTTCCAACGAAGAAGAGATGAGTAAAGTGGCACTGCAATTCTGTACAGCTTCAAATGGTGTTATTAATGGGTGCATTGGAGCTGTTGATGGTTGGGTTGTCAAGATACAAAAACCTACCCAGCGTGATGGTGTGCATGATCCTACTTCTTTCTACAGTCGGAAGGGGTATTATGCAGTTAATGTTCAGGCTATAGTTGACAAGAAAAAGCGAGTGCTTTTCCGGAGTATTATGTCAAGGGGTGCAGAGCATGACTCTACAGCGTTTAAACATTCATCACTGTATAAGTGGCTCAACCAAAATTGGCGTTCAATGTACGAAAAAGGATTCTTTTTCATTGGTGATTCGGCGTATGCATTGAAATCATTCCTTCTGACTCCCTACGACAATGCAGTCCATGGTACGCCTGAGGATAACTACAACTTCTTTCATTCCTCGTCGCGTATTTCTGTCGAATGCGCTTTTGGTGAAATTGATTTACGCTTTGGGATTTTTTGGACAGCACTCAAGTATTCCCTTGAGATGAATTGTTGCATTATTGATGCGTGCATGAGGGTACATAATTTTATTGTTGAGCAGCGCGAGGAACATAATCTGATGGATTCTGAAGACAGAGACGTATTTGATGATGAATGTCGAAGATTTTTTGCTGTTCATCCCGATGAAAGAGAGGGTGTGTATGGTGGTGAGGAAGACGATCGTATGGATGAGGATGGTAATACTCCTCGTGGGGGACGTCCAGTACGGGCTGAGGCAAGATCAACCGAGCTGGGGAAGTTATGGAGGAATAAGCATCGTGACGAGATTGCAATTCTGGGACTATCGCGTCCCATGAGTAATTGGTACCGGGATCGAAATAGACTATTTGAAGATACAACAACGAGCGCTGATTGACAAGCGAGAATTGACGAGCGAGAATTTATGCGACGAGTAGACGGATGATATAACGTAAAACGAATATTAATTAGTCTAATACTACTATCGCTACTAATATTACTAGCCCTCAACAGCAACGACGACGACGAAAATGCAAATTGACGAGCGAGAATTTATGCGACGAGTAGACGGATGATATAACATAAGACGAATATTAATTAGTCTAATACTACTATCCCTTGATAAAGTTGAAATCGTTAGCTACTAATATTACTATCCCTCAACAGCAACGACGACGACGACAATATCTAATGACAATGATCGCAAATTAATGTAAGACGGGTAATACAATTAATTATTAGCATCTCCCTTGATAACATCGTCATCGTCAGCTACGATGTTTGACTATCCCTCAATAACACCGACAACAACGATAACTGAATCTCAAACAATATTGTCGTTCACGTACTATCTTCGTCGCTATCACTATCAGAGTTGTTGGAGCTGCTACAGTCCAAGCCACTGTCACTCTCGCTGTCAGAAGCAATACCATTCTCTTCGTCATTATTATCTGTATGAGTAGATATCTTGGTTGTAGAGTCCAACTTGACTTGGTGTCCTGCAAGCACCGAGTTGAAGGATTCAATCAACCTGTCATTACACGCAATAGCCGATTTGATTTTTTTAATGCTCGTTGTATTAATCTTGGTGGGATGCTCAACTCCAAGAGACCGCCGTTTCTTCTTCAACTGCTTCTTCAGCTTGCTTGTTTTCTTTTCACAAGTATCAATCATCTTCATCGTTGTATTAATATCCTTCATGATTTGACGCTGATTGTTGCAGACACTTTCTACAGCATTTGCCCCACCAACAACTTTCTCCAGCATAGAGACAATTTTGTCGGAGTTCACTTTCACTTCATCCCTTCCCTTGCTCATTTTCTCCAGTACAGACACGTATGCTATCTCCTTGCGTGTCGACGCTGTCTTACCACCACCACGTACTGGTGTTGCAATGTTTCCTCGACGAAGGTTAAAGTCATCACCCTCGTCCTCATTATTATTCTCCCTGAATAGGCCGCCTCCGTCATCATCATCGATAATACAATGATTGGGCATAGGTGCCTTGATCGAAACAAAGACAAATTGAAATAATTTATCCCACATATGGACAGCAGTGAGGTACAAGTTGCATGCCTGAGTAGTGTATTGGATGACATACGTCGGGTCACGTTGATCCCAATTTGCAAAATTTTGGGGTGCACCAGAGCCGCCACCTGTTCCCATTGTGTACTTATCCATGGCAGCATTGTATTCCGACTTAAGCTTTTCAAAAATGGTCTTAACCTCACCGAGCGACCATGGCAATCTGATGCGAGCAAGATTGTTGGGATTGAATTTTCCATGCGTATCAAATGTTCCTTCGCAGGTCTTTTCGTCAATGGATTTTTTGGTTTCTTCCGTGTCCCATTCCTCTGGGAGAGAAATTTCAACCTCCTCATCAACAAACTTTTTGTGGAGCAAAAGAAAGCCTGCCCTCTTTTCGCTTGAGGCTCCGTCCAAGTCATCACGATTTCCAGTGGCCTTTGTTTTCCCAATCATAGCACCAATATACTTGCGCACATCAGGGTGTGTGAATATGATTCCTGCCACGCGAATTTTGTCATCAGTGACGACTCTTTTTGTCTCTCCTTCAGGACCATACTTCATGAACAGCCATCGTAGCAAATCCTCCTGAGAAAGGAAAAAAATGTTAACCTCCGGTGCATTCGCAGCTTGTTCAAGGATAATGTCCATGAATGCCATCGCTTCACCACCAATGTTGTACACGTCAGCACGAGCTAATGGCATACGACACTTGGCGATCTCCTCTCCAATGATATGGACGCATGAAGATTTGTTTCGGGCATCTTTTGGAAGACGAGGAAAAGTAGGACGGTACGTGTTCATCACATCGTACATGAGCCCAGCCAATGTATACAAGTTGGCATAGAAGGTGTTACCATAACTGACTAGTTTTGACTTATGTTTCTTCCTTCCGGTGGCTTCATCTCCATAATTAGATGTATCCTCTGCATTCATTGCTTTCCCTTGGTCCTGCAAAAGATCAAACCATCGTTTCCGAGGAACTTGCATGGTTGGATGGGCAAGAATCTGAGCCAATGTCATGGGCTCAGCCACTAGAGCCACATTGTGGGGTTCGTCAGCGATAGGCCCTGGCAGGACTGGTACGGGAGCTGGGAGATGATTCATTTTGGAAAAAGAAAACGGATGCCGGAAAAATGACAATGATGGTCTATGCAAATAATAAATAATTATGGGGAAAGAGAAACTATTTCTAGAGCACCAGGAAAATCTTCTAGATCTACCCAGGGGTGGGAAGAAAGGCCCCCCCGGACCATCATGTATGTTTCAGGAAACCATACTCTCAACAAAACTATTTTTTGCACGGAAAACGGTCAAAGGACAGAAATCATGTAAAAAAGTCATTTCAAAAATCATGTAAACTTTATGTGTACGATATGGGCCTAACAACATCATCCTCGCGTGCGCCCAAGCAGGCACAAGCACAAAAATCAAAAATGGCGTTTACAACCACTCTTGTCGTTGCGGAGGCCATACCTTATTATTATCACCCACAAGAGTATGGATAGATACCAATTCCGTATCCCGCTGGGAGAGCGGAGGGCGGATAATTCCACCTCCGTGAGATTCGATAATCCGTCCGCATCTACCAATGATGCATCTTCACCACCGTGGCAGTTCCGATGGAAGCGGCCAAAATGGGATCAAGTAGAACTGGGCATTGATTTAAATGATGATGATGACATTGAACATGATGTCACGGACACTGAGAGCAACCATTCTGAAATCATCGGCGATGGTTGGGCGCCAATATCGAACTCATCCGTGGTGCTGACTCGGAGAGAGGCGCAGATAGTCATTAGGGAACTTTACCGTCAAAATAAACTGATATTTCGTCAGAATACAAAAATTAGGAGACTCAGAACCAAGAGCAATGAAATTTTCGAGAGAGATCAAAAGCCAGTGCATCCAAAAGTAAAGTCGCTGACACCACCCACGCCCCCGCCTCCTCCCTCCTCGCCATTTGCATCATGGTGGAAATCTTTCATATCCGCCGGCAGGAATAACCACAGCAATGCAATCAGCAGTCCATGTAATCAAGTGGACGATGCTGCCGACGACAGTGACCAAAAAATCATTGCCACCAACATTCACGAGGGGAAACCGCCCATCATTTCCATTTCATCACCATTACGAAACATGCCAAATAGCACCTTTGGTGATGACACCCACTATTACAAAAACAACAACAATGAAGATGACGCCGACAATCTTTCGCCACCGTCATCGCCAACATCATTTTCTACATTCAGTCTACAGCCGACTCCCAAGAAGAATAACAATATTCATTGCAAAACACTTCAGTCCACAACTGACAACGATAGCCAGAAAAATAGGAAGGAAGATATGAGTGGCAATGAGGAAGGAGACGAAGGTGGAGGGTCATCGCAATCTCCTCAAATAGTGTCCGACGCATCCATGGCCTCATCACTGCTTTGGGGAGAAGATATGACTTTGACAACTGTTAGCGAGGATGAGGCCGTGTCATATCGACTTCATCAACAGTACGGCGGCGGTACAACTGCGTCGATGGGTATTGGGTGGGGTGGGACTGGGGATGGGGGTTATGAAATGGACGATACCTACGGAGCAAGCTATGCCGGAGGACAGCGGTATGGAGCATCGTCCCCTGCTGCTAGTGCTAGTAATAGGATATTGTCGTTTCCCTTCACTGGGGGCCGTTCTCATAGGTGCGGATGCCCAGGTGCTTCATTGAAAGAAGAATGGGGTGGGTATGATCATGTGGTACTGTCGGTGACCATCTTTGCCACTGCAGAAGCAACAACAGCAGCATCCTCTTGTTCTCGGATGGATACTGCCTTGGGTGAGAGGCAGCGGGGTGGAGAGGTCGTTGTTATGGAGTTGCTTTCTACGAAAAATCCGCCATTGCCTGGATCGATCCTCCCGTCCACGATGACTGTTCCGCCTCCTCCATCGTCGCGACTGCCACCACGAGGAAAAGGAAAATACACACCTTCCACAGCTAGCGACGTTTTGAATCCTGCCGACAATGATAACGACGACGACGATGACACTACAGGTAATCATGCACGTATCTTAGCACGCCGTGTATTATGGTGGCCTTCTTCAATTCGATCGGGGAGGGGAGATACCAAAAACAGACGTAACGGTGCCGACAATGATAGAGATGACAGTCAGGCAGACGCATTTCCATCGTTTGTTGCATTGGGTCGGACAAGCATTTGGAAGCACATGGATGAACACGAGTCACCTTCGAATCCGGACCATGAAGATGAACAGAACAACGGACGTGACGATCATGACCGCGATAAGATGATTCAAAAGAAACAATGCGGTCCTATTTTCCATGATGATGACGATAGGAACGAGCGTGTCGCAGATGCATTGGAGGCAGTATTGTCTATGCATTTTCTGCTTGGAGTGGGGGGAGATGAGGCAAGTTCTTCCGCTGGGGGGACACCATCGAGATATTCTCCCAAAAATGTTACCGCAAGCAGTGCAAAGCATACGAGAAGAGGTAATTTGAATGTAACAAATGGAGATCATTTTATCCCGAGGGGCGGAGGGGAGAAGCGGGCGAAGACAACGAAGAAGATAACTCAACCTCTATCCATGTGTATGGTTACAAGCGATGGACAAGTACATTTCTTCTACGCATTACGGGTTCTATTAAGCGGTACATCAAAAAAGTCCAACTGCAACACCAATGATGGTGAATCCAAGAATAATATGGATCTCTCTTACAGTTTCGCGGCCCTTATGTTCGGTTCTAAAATTTTGGCGAGGGTAAATACGAATGTTCTCCCATTGAGTCATCCGCGTGCATCCATGAAGCTGTCTCTCATTGAGTGTTCAAGAGTTGTAATGAGGAACGACATCCATGATCAAGGCAGCATTACCGTTGATAGCAATAGTAACGACCCGTTCTCACGACGTGTTAATCATAGTGCTGACGTCAAAATCAGTATAAGCGACAACGATCAAGATGCTAATTGGTCAAGTCTTGGCCTTTTCGATGCGACAACTGACCCGGCCTCCATTCACATGCGAACTTTGCGGCATAGTAATACTCTTACAGGGTCGTGCATCACATCTGACACGAGCAATAGCTATCTTGCTTTATGCGGGAAGGGGTTGCGTCGTAGCGTTCACAGGGAAGACAGTGGTCAGAAGCACAGGGGCCATATTCTTGGAGGATTTGTTACCTTTGTCTCGTTACGGCATTGTACTGAATCGCGAACAATTTATTTGCCATTTGCACCTGCGAGTATCCAACCCGTGTATTGGGAAGGAATGCATTTTGTTGCATTACTAGGAGAGAAAACTTCAAATGAGGCATTTCACCGTCGTAGGCCTTTTTCAATGTTGGTGAGGGTGGACTGTAGCCAAGGAGAACGGAGGCCGAATGTTGGCAGTGAGTGCCATATTTGTTGTTCTCTCTGATCGTGATGCGCCCAAAATGTGACCTCAATCTTATGCCTCGGATGATTCTATTAGTCACGAGGACGATGATTCCTGGTAATCTGTCATCGTCAGAGGATGTGGCACGAAATAGTACATCGTATCCTGCTCGATTTCAATGTTTACCCGTCATATTCCCCTCGATCAAGGAATCTTTGGGTTCACTCTCCGACTTGTTAAACACCCGAGAACTTGATCGCACTTACTCTAAAGCAGTCGCCATATCATCGATCCCTTCCTCGCCACCTGAGATATTGCTATCTTTCCAAACAGAAACTTTCTTATTCGTTGTGAATCACTCGCTACTTCACTCCCAAAGTGGCGCTGCTAGAGCGACAGTGGCCTCCGGGTCGTTGTCAACGGTGGTTCGTCCTGGCCATCGAGCATTACTGGATACTGTATCCAAGGACAACAGCGAGACACAGAGTACATCAATGCTCCAATTGTCGCGTGTGTGGTGCGCTGGGGGGCAGGTAAGTCAGTAGGTGTTTTGTTTTTCATGTGATGTGAATACTTGAATAATCGTCGTGCTCAATTGTTTTCCAGGGTTGGTCGCTTGTGGGGACAAATGGAGCAAAAGGAAAATCATACTTCATCTGCTGGGATGGTTCTGTTGATGACGGCCGCCCAGGACCTTTTATCACCCCGATCCATCTACCAGTTCTCAGCGACAATTCATACGGGGTGTGTTTGAGTTCTTCGGTAATGCCACTCATGAGTTACGTAAAACATGCTGAAAGAGCAACGGAAAATTTCCGTCACTCAACAGCAAACCAGTCTACAATCCCACAAAATGTCACAAATAGAGTTGAATTTTCCTCGGGATTCACTCTTGACAGTATTATCGCCGCCACATTGAATGAATCGATCAAATTGGCAGCAAACATTGAAGGAGGGCTAGATCTGATAATTATACATGCACTCGAAAGTATATCTACCCAATGTACTCAAATACCAGGAGGCAATGGAAAAACATTGGTTGGAGGTCGAATGAATTGTTCGAAGAGCATTCGACTGTCGCATCAAGAGAAGTCCAACAGGCTATTACGGCAGTGTTCAAGCTGGACCGTGCTGGAAGATCCAGAAGAAAATAGGGGAGTTGTGCATGGTCAAGGTGAGAACCTCATACAAGCAGAAATTCAAACTTAATTCGAAGACGTATCCTTACTGAAAAGTATTTCTATTTGCTAGTCATCGTCGCGACAGTAAGATTTGGAGTACACTTACAGTCGCTGACGTTGAGAACAAATATAGTTGCAAATCCGATTTCAACACCGTTTCATACCGTGTTGGGCTGGTTGTGTCAACAGCGTGACTATTTTACAGCTGCTAGTGTTGCGCTAAGTTTGCTCGATGATGCTGAAGCCGTGTACGAATTGTGTGGTACTCCAATGTCGTTAGAAGAATCCATGTATCATCACAAGGGATTACTAGATGGAATCAAGCCTTTGCTTCATGACTCAGCTCGTGGAGTTATGTCAGAAACATTGGTTTCCCTCGCTGACATGGCCGTTGCTTGTCTGATAAAAGGAGGTGCATTCATGTCATCGACATTGGAGGGCTTTTTAGATCGGGTACGTTGTGAATATATTTTCATCCTAACTCCTATTTGAATTCTTTAAGTAACCACCTCCACATAATTCTCAGAATAAACTTTACAGTGCTCCTCGCGCATCAATAATGCTCGTTGGTACATTAGCTGCGGTTGTGTCGAAGGAGACACTGCCCGAGATAGAACAAACCAAATTCCATAACATTGTTGACATGGTAACAAATGCTTGCAATCCAAGCGAGGACGTCCTCTGGCCTTTGCGTTGTCTCATGAAAATGGCTGCTATCAGAAATTGCCTCCCCTCTGCAATCTTGATGTTGAATGCAACGATTCCAAATGAGCTTCGGTGGCGGGCACCCAAGAGTCAAGGTTTGGCATCCGCCCCCCGACCATCGCTGGGGCTCTTCTTGTCGCTTTCCCGGATGATTTTGGAATCCGCGGAAAAGGCGACGAGATACTTCCTGAACATGATGGATGAGGAAACTGGATTGTCACTTTGGTTTTCCATCGACGATGACGCAAGACTTGCACTCATTCTTATACCGATACGTGGAAAGCGTGTGATGCTTCAGGAACCCGAGGTTAGGATATGGGCGCTGGATCGTTTGTACGAGGAAATAGAGCGACCTACTACTGACTCTACCTATCCTACGAAGGGTTCTCTTTTACAGAATGAATTGCTGACAGAAGTTGTTATTGGAGCTTTATGCAACGCTGAGTGTTGCATAGGCCAAGGAATAGACGCGGTAGTTCTCCAAAATTCACTGTCTATGACTGGAGATGAAGATATATTGTGTTATCGTCGGGACATGCTCCGAGTCCGTGATCTTTTATTTCCCAACAATGGTTGTCTCGACTTTGACCTCGTGATTGCCGCGTTACTGATCCTGGCACGGAGGGGTTGTGACCGCTGGAGAGAAGGTTCTCAAATTTCAACGCAATTACTATTGAATACTACATGTGATCTGGCCGGAAGAAAGTCTGAATTCGAGCCTAAATTTGTTTTCGACCCAGCATCAGCGATGCGACAATGTGCACTTGCACACAATCTACAGGCAGTTGCATTTGTAGTTGGTGGTCGAAAAGGACTTATTATTGAGTGCATGGATTTGCTTGTATCAAACTTGGATTTGACTGTGCAAGATGCAGAAATGTTGTTGTTTGTCAGTTCATTAATTGAGCTAAGCAGAGCAGTACCACTCCTTTATGTAGTGGGAGAGAAACACGAAGTGGATTCAACCATTTTTGTGCCAAGCCAAAGCCATCGTCATCTGTTGTGGCTCTTTCAAGAACACGTTCTCAATGTTCAGACTTATGGAAATTTCGATGATGAATCTCACAGTAGTTTGGGGAAGGTAACACCTGTGTTTGCCGGCAGGATTTGCTTCCGCGCTTGGTATTGTCTGACAAGCCCCTCGGCCCGTCCTCGTTCTGCCCTTTGGCTGGAAAATTGGTTACGATGTCATCTAGCATTAACGTTTGGAAAATCTCCCAAGCGGCTTGCGTGCGCAGCCCTGGTACGTATACTACTCTGGGAGGATGAATCTGATGAGATTGATTTTATTGAGAGCGAAGAGGAGGAAAACGATCATCTTTGTCTCCTTGCTACGGTGATGGGATTTAAAAGGCAATTTCTGGCTGAGTTAGCTCAAGCTTGTTGTGGTCTAATCCAATCCATTCCACCCCACATTGCGGAGGAGTTGATGAGCAGCTGCACTTCTAAGTTGGTTACTTTAAAATAAATCACCCTACTACATGAAACCAAGGATAGTCCGAAACGGTAAGGTTGGTAGCAGGATGGAGAGAGGAAGATAAATTGTTGCTACTACTACTTTGTTCCAGCGCGTTG
>JALLBB010000851.1:0-11330 GCA_036939735.1 Discostella stelligera
TTTGCTATCCGATTATCACCCGTTGAACTGAATGAGGCAGTTGGAGGCAAGAATGATGAATGGAGCAGAGTGCGGAGTTCGGCAATCAATCAATCGAAGGCAATGAGATAAAATAAATAAAAGCTCTTACGATACCTCTGCATGGCAGCTGCTCTCGTGCCTTGTCCATTAATTTTTTTGTGGCGAGTATTTACAAAGTCGCACAGCAGGAATAATCGCAGAAGTGCCTGCTGCCCGCGCGCTGCCCGCTGCACGCCTTGCACGCAGCACGCTGCACGCAGCACGCTGCACGCAGCACAATGCATGCACCGTTCCTAGAGGTAGATACCTACAGATACCTACTACTCTCTACGTACCATAGTACCTTGACAACTAACTGACTGACTGACAACTACTGACAACGGGGATTATGAACCATGATCGCGTGAGGATGAAGTTCAAGTGGACGCGTGCTGCTGCCGCCAGCTGACAGCACCACCGCCTCCACAACATCATCTTCTACGATATTCCTTCGCAGAGGCGAAAATAATCGACAATGATCAGTATCTTGTCCAAAATGCTCTTATTATTCGTTTCCATGCCCCGAGTCACCGCGGGCGCGGGCATCATCTCAACAACAACAACATGCTTCGTCCGTTCCGGCTCCGTCTCTCGCTCTCGACGCCGCACCATGACGAATCACATAATGTCGCATCCCACTATCGCGAACCGATGCGCAAACAAGCAACTTCTCCCGCCTGGTGCGCTTTCGCTGTTACCCAACATTTTCTGGAATGGAAAATTCCACCGCCATCACTACTACTTGCATCATCGTCAACAACAACAACAACAACAACGAGGAATCTCCGCAATGTCCTCTTCCTCCTCTTCGGATAATAACGGCGGTGACACTATCGATTCAAAAATCAATGTCTCTCGGTTGTCGACGTTGCAAACCCTTTTGTCTGAACGGGGTGCTCCGGGAAGCATCGGGTGCAATCTCGGCAATGGCGATCTTATTGCAATTTCATCAGTGTGCACTTTGGAATACAAGGATTTGCATCCGCATCTCCTCCCCCTTGCGAAAAGCAAATCCTCTGGTCACATCATCTGCGCATTGCGACGTGCCTATGCCGAGGATGTTCCCGAGTACGACAGCCCATCGCTTCGTGCGCCCTGGCCCATCGTCGAGAGCGCCGTCGGTCTGCCGGGAATGAGACTTCTCGCCTTGAATAGTGAACACTTGATGCGACGTATAGCTGCCGATGCCGATGCGAATATGGGCCACGGAGATGATGACGCATCACGTACTAGCAGGATTATAGATATGTACAACCATGGATTAGGTAACGGTAGTATCGCTGACAAATCTCTGGACATGCCATACACCATTGGAAGCGTTACCGAATTAGGATATGGACTCGACAAATACATCCTATTGCGCGTCGGACCCTTCCCAGATCTGTACGAAACCATGTCCAACACTCACTTATCGCGAGGCGATGAAAAATCAGCCTTGATTGCTGCCGAGGCATGCAATGGCAAATTTGGTGGCTTTGGTTCGACTTTTGCCTTCTATGCAAAGCTATTAGCATCCCTGTCCCCGAAAAGAGAGGAGGAATGTAGAGATGCCGCACGTATGACATTACGCATGCCATTGCCATCGCTGGGGTTAACTCGGAAGGACTACGTTGATGTTGCAAAAATGGCAGGCATTGCTACTCAAAATGATGATGGGGACGTGGCGTTACGTAAGATGTTGGACATGTACGAAAAAATACGCGAGCACGAGAAGGATGACAACTCTCGCGATGGTAGTAAGACACCGCAGCAAATTGCCATGGAGAATGCAAATTACTTGTTGGATTTGGCATGTTTGACAGGACGTAAGTACGGTGAGTTGAGAGAGGAGATTGCAAAGATTTATCGAGAGGCGGGGATGGAGGAGGATGCACGTTTTGTGGAGCGATGCATTGGTGCGGATTAAAATGTTGCAAGCTACTACTTGGCTATGTAAGAGACTAACTCATTCAATTACACTTAGTTTGCACTCATTCCAATGATCGTATTCAATTCACTCATAGAACACAACTGTTGATTTTGTAGGTCCAGGGAGACTTGTACTTCCACGTGATAAAGTAGGAGATTTGAGAGATTTATGGTTACTTCAGTACGTACCTACGGTACCAAAGTATGCTTAGAACTACTGTTAACAAAGCAACGGCACACCATAATTATTTATCGCCGGTCGGCCGGTCACCGCAATGAATGATGATGCATGGCCAACAAAGGCGATGACCGAATCCACTGCATCCCAAGTCCGTGTCGGCGTCAGAATACGCCCATTGACACCAAAAGAAATTAGTGAGGGCGGAAAAGTGGTTTTGAATGGTAAGTATCGACTATAATTTCCTGGTTTTGTTAAATTCAAAATTGGAGTCTAACCGCTTTCTACAATATTGCGTGAGAAGTCAATGCGTTTGATAGCACTGTCACCCTAACCAAAAGGAAGTTTACCTACGACTCTGTCTTCCATTCCAATGTCACACAGTTGGATCTGTACTGCACTGTAGCCCCGTCCTTACTAGACTCCTTCCTAAATGGATACAATGCCACTGTACTTGCCTATGGTCAGACGGGTAGTGGAAAAACTTACACCATGGGTTCAGAAGCAGGTGCTATGGATGAAGCGAATTTTATGAACGGTAATATAAGCGACAACATTGGTCTCATTCCGCGCTTCATATCAGACATGTTCGAATCATTATTTCGGCGAAGGGATGCATCTGAAAAGGCATCTCTGCGTAAAGCTGCACCACAACAAGTCTCTCTCGTTGACTTCCAAGTCTCGGCATCATTCCTGGAGGTTTATGGAGAAGATATTTTCGATTTACTGGATGAAAATCGCATTGCTCTGAAAATCCGCGAAGATTCTAATAAAGAGGTGGTCATTGTGGGTTTGAAACAGGTTCGCATCAACAATTCCATTGATGCAATGAATGTTTTGAACACGGGAACGATGAACCGAACAACTGCTGCAACTTTAATGAATTTCACATCATCTCGATCCCATGCTTGCTTCACGGTCAACCTCCAGCAAACCACGCGCAGTGCCGATGGAGATGATGTAACTACTACATCTCGATTCACCTTTGTAGATTTAGCTGGGAGCGAACGAATGAAAAAGACTGGGGCGGAAGGAGCTCGTGCGAAGGAAGGAATTAAAATCAATGAAGGTCTCCTTGCATTGGGAAATGTGATTAATGCGTTAGCGGATGACGAAAGGCTAGCTAAGGGAGAGAGAGTTCATGTGGTAGGTTAGATTATTACTCAGCAATGGGCAATTTGTCTCATCATCTTTCTCACCACATTGAAATGATTTCACAGCCGTACAGGCAATCGAAATTGACTCGTCTTCTGCAAGATGCATTAGGTGGCAACAGCCAGACATTATTTTTAGCTTGCGTTTCTCCCTCTGACACGAATGCAAGCGAGACCCTATCTACATTACACTACGCAAATCGTGCGAGAAACATAAGAAATGCACCAACTCGAAACACTGATGCAACAGCTGAGGAATTACGGAGATTGCGCTCTCTAACTTACTTTCTGAAATGTGAATTGATCAAACATCGGTTCGATTGCAATTCAACTTCTGCGGCAACAATCCGTGAAGGTGGGTGGGCAAATAGCGGCGAACATCCACGTTTGGATATCGGTTTGGTCGACGAAGATCTACTGCAGAGGGACGATGTGGTTGAATATATGAAGCAGATAGAAGAAAAGGCCGCTGAAGTAGGATATACATCTGACCGCAAGTTGCCACAGTCAGTCCTCGGTGCACCGCAACTGCTTCGGCTCACGTCAGCCGAAGCCTCTTCGAACGACAACAATAACAATGATGAATATGAGGGATCGAACGACTCAGAAGATGCAGGTGAAGGTGCTGAGTGTGGAATGCAAATAAATGAATACGTTGTTGTTGAAGCCCAGCAGGATGAGCAGATCAGCAAAATTGAAGGTGACATTGAGGAACAAGAGGTACGCCTCGTTCAGCTCAGAGAGCGAATTCGTCGACATTATGACATTCAGGAAAAGTACATAATGTTGACCAACGAAGTGCAAAAATTGGAACTTGAGAAGCAGGACCTTCAAGAGAAGCTTGAGAAAGCACAATCGAGTGAAGGGACATCATGGATAAAGACTAAACTGGAACAGGTACAATCTTTACTTGCTCGCGCAAGGCATGACATTCGTAAGCAGCAGCAGAAATGTCGTGAAGCAGAGATGGATGCTCAACGATGCAAGGGCCTTGAAAATAGAATTGAAGAACTCAAAAGCGCGAAGGCCAATTTGCTGAAAAAGCAGAAGGACGATGCAAAGAAACAACGAGATTATTCCAAAACAAAAGCTCGAGAACTTCAAGATGCAACTCGAAGGGAGAGGAGTGCTCGAAAAACTGTCGTCAAGCTAGAAGCTGAAAATCAGCGCTTGAAGGCTGCAGTGGAACGCAGCAAAATACGCAATATCAAGCTCTCAAATAAACTCAAGGACGTTGAATCAAGTCTCAAGCAGGCCCTTGCTACAAGAAAAAGTAATAGTAGTATGAATGGTCCTCATCAGGATGTTGAATCAGATTCGCTGTCTCCGACATGTCAATCAATAGATTCGATCAAATTTGTATTAGATAAGAATGTTATGGATAGGGTGGCCTTTTCGCGAACTCGGTCAGAATACAAGTCGAAAGTTGCTCATCAGCAGAGTCTTTTACAATCCATAGCAACTGAAGCCAACAAATTGGCTGAACTTGAACGACGCGAAGATTCCGTGACTTCTGAACCATCCAATGAAACTCATGACGAGATGAAGTATTACAAAGACAATCTGCAAGACTTATCGATACAATTAGAGCTCGTGGAATATAGCATTGATGAGCTGCGAGTCAAGTTCCCCTGTCTTGAGAATGAAAACAACAAAGAGACGGCGTCTGACGAATTGTTTAACGAGTGTGACTCGGTTATGAAGGTTATTTCAAAGCTTCATTTCCGTGATCTCCGTGCTCTTTTATTGAGATTTTTAAGCGCTTCCTATTCATCCGAGGTATGATTTGCATTCGACATTACTTTCCTTCACTGCTTGGCAAACCAAATTCTTACCTTGTTTTTATTTTCCAGCTGGATCGGCAAGAGTTAAAGTCATTGGTGGCTGCGAGGAATCTTAAGATTGCGACATTGGAGGACGAGATTGCAACTAAAAACGAGAAGATCAACATTCTTTCAAGGTCGTTGGGAAGACGCCGTGAAAGTGAGGAAATTTATCAATTAATCGAAAAATCAAATTCAATGAAGGCGTCTGTTGGAGTCAAGTCAAACGGAATACCATTTCCAATACAACAAGCAACGAATAACATTATTAATAACGGCACAAGTGGGCCTACGAATGATGCCTCTTCCTTGTCAAGAGAATCGTCCAGCAGTGCGGGACTATCGTCCCCAGCGGCAATAACTCCGACAAGCACACGGGCGTCCAAGTTCGAAAGCCTCAAACAAAGATATCTAAAAAAGGTGCACTCACCGAAAGTCACTGAAGATGATATACCTCAGATTCACAAGTACAATCTCCGAAAAACAAACAACAGAGGATGAAATGAATTGTCCATTTCTAATTTCTCAACTTTCATATAAGGATAAGTATATTAACATAGTTATTTCCCACTAGAGATGATATCCAAGTGATAAAGTTTGATGTATTCTATTCGTTTTCATTCCAAAAACTCCAGAAATGGAACGCTGCTCTCCTTCTTCTCTCCCGTCACAGCCTCCTCTAACTCATCCACCATTTGTCTCCACGGCACCTTCCCCACACCGCGACGGATCACCTTTCCATCATTGGCAATGACAAGAGCAATCCCCTCTTCGCGTACACGTTCTCCCCCCGCTTGCTGCATGGCCGTGGCCATTTCATCATTGATAAATGTGTCCCATCCATCCCCGATAGGTTCCGCGACATAGGGTTGCGTTTCGTAGGATGGACGACCATCATTCCCGAAGCCGGACCCATCTGGTCGGATGGCACGTTCGGCGGCATCGATGCCGGTCTCGTACGGCACTACTAATATATTCGTCATGGCGAAATTCACCTTGTTCAACTGTGCTCCTCGCAGCGCATCTTTGATGGCCTTCTTGGGACCAGCGACCAGTATAATGTGTTGTTTGGCCTTTTCCTGCATCACCCCCACTGGTGCCATTTTCGTGTCGCCGTTTTCCGAAACCCGAACGTTGACATTGAGATTTTTCAGCGTCATTTCCCGCTCTCGCATTTCCCCCGCCATCTTCTTCCGCTCCTTGGTGCGTCGTACCTTCTCTTCTACCTTGGCGGACAGCTCGGCATCCTTGTCCAAGTCGAATTTGGCGAGTATGCCGAAGAAGGCCACGGCGCCAAAATCAATGGCTAGATTCAAATATTCCGCGTTCAAGTCGACATCGGGCCGCAGTCCGTTCAATGCCGCAGCAACGCCCGACGCGGTGATGAGGCCGCCCACGAAAGCGCCGCTGGCAAAGGCTGCGTAGAAGAAGAGGCGCAGTCCGCGGAACGGGGCGATGGTTTCGGTGAGGAGTTTGTTGGATATTGCGTTGTTGGAATCGATTCCTCCTGATTTCTTTTCATGCATGGTCACCGTGGATGATGTGTATGCTAGTGCTGGTGGTGCTGCTGACGAAAACTTGGTGAACGACGAAGAGGCAGCAGCAACAGCAGCATTATTGATTCGATTCGTGGACAGTCCTCCTGCTCGGGTGATGATTACGAAATCAGCTGCTGGGGGTGCAAATCCTTGAATGACTACCAAATAATCAGAAGTGAGAATGGCGAAGAAGAAGACGACGACGACGAAGGCAGCTCGCATCATTGCGGCGGCGCCTCGATAGTTGGATGCCATGGTCGCGATCTTCATCTTCCGCCGCCAGGTGGTGTTGTTATCGTAGAGTCGTAGTGGGTGGCCAGAATCGACCTCGTCGCGGTGGCGTCAGCACGGCCTACATAATACACTCTATCATCTCAGTAGTAGGTAGATACGGATTGTTGGATTTTCAAGATTTGAAACGGTTTTTACGTTGAACGACGACGTCTGCGTTTCCCCCCCCCAAGGACGAGACAATACCATCAGGCAGCATCAGACCATGACGACGATAGCCAAGATGATGATGACGATGACGCCATGCCCACTCCGCATGCTCCTCGCACCGCACCACGCAAGTAGTACTCGAGCTGCATCTGCATTAGCAGGCCATGCCTCATCAGTATCATCAACAGCGGGAGCGGTGGCGGCGGAAATTATATCAATATCCTCGCAGCGGCTCTCTCCGTCGTCTCAGCGGCATCGGCTGCGCGGCGACGGCCACCACCACCACCATACTACTCGACGACGAGTTATTTCCCCCCAGGGCAGCTGCAGCATCGTCCACGAAAAATATTATGGTACTACTACTGCCAGAACGATGTGGCCGGCGGAGGGATCATCCTCGCAAATTCGATTTTCGTCGACGTGGAGCTGGTCGAGAAAGCCATTCGCGTCGCCGTCGTCTTCGTCGTCATCCACGGACGACGCCCACGAAAATAACAACAACAACAGCAGCGACAAGAATCCCTCCCCATCCATACAACAATCCATTCTCTCCGAATGCTCCGATCTCCACTCATCCATCATGCCACTCAATTCCACTTTGCGCGGCCCGCTCACCAAGGGATCCGATCGGGGCACCTCTCTCCCCTTCGTTTTTCTAGTCGGCAATCATTCCTCGGGGAAATCCTCATTCATCAATTACGTGCTGGGAAGAAAAATTCAAACCGCCGGGGTGGCCCCCACGGACGATTGCTTTACGGTCATCGCTCCGGGACCGAAGGACGTCGATCAAGACGGCCCGGCTTTGGTGGGGGATCCCGACATTGGATTTTCGGGTCTGCGACAGTTCGGACCGACGCTCGTTCACCATGCGCAGTTGAAGGTGCGAAGCGGGATCAGCACCACAAATTTCATGATGGTGGATAGTCCGGGCATGATCGATAGTCCGGTGAGTTCGGGCGGAATGACCGCGTCTTCCCCGGGATATGCTGGCTGGGCAGGTGGAGGAGGAGCAGGTCCATCTTCGGCTTCCGCCGCGGTCATGGACCGCGGATACGACTTCCAAGGCGTCGTGCGGTGGTTTGCCGAACGTGCCGATGTCGTTTTGCTCTTCTTCGATCCCGACAAGCCCGGCACCACGGGCGAAACGCTATCGATCCTGCTCCATTCCTTGGGGGGGATGGATCACAAATTATTAATCGTGCTGAATAAGGCGGATCAATTTCGGAAAATTCATGACTTTGCAAGAGCGTACGGATCCCTTTGTTGGAATTTGTCCAAGGTTATTCCACGCAAAGATTTGCCGCGGATATTTACCATGTGCCTCCCGGTGGCGTCGACGAAGGATGGAAATAATGATGGGATTACTTACAACAGCGGCATCACTGCCAGCGACGTGGATGGCAATGCAGCAGAGGCCTTGGATCGACGAGCACTCGCCGACCTCCACCAAACGAGAGACGATGTAATAGCCGAGGTGATGAAAGCGCCCAAGCGTCGGGTTGACAATGTAATTACCAACTTACATGATTCGGTGCACTTGCTTCTTATGCATGCCGTCGTTGCCGAGGATGTACGATCACGGTATTCGAAACGGTTATGGGAAAACCGAATCCAGGAGCTGTCATCCTTCTTCTTGGGGACGAGCTTGGCAGGAATGGGACTGTATTTCAACATCCCACCTCAATTTACCGGGGGCGTTATAGCGGCAACTGTATTGGGCGTCGGCGGAATACGACTGTACAACTCGTCCAAACTAAAAGATGTCGAGGAACAGCTGTTATCTGCGGAGGAATTGGGAGCCTCCTTCCAACGCACGCATCCACAGGAGGTGAGCGAGGCCGATGAATTTTATGCCAGTGTTTGGCAACGAATACGAGATCCGTTACGATTGAGCTTGTGGAGGACGGGTTTGTCTGAGTATCCAGCAGTGACCAAGTCAGAATTGAAGGAGTTGCAAAAGATATTGGATGTTGATATTCCAAGACTACGGCGAATGGCATCTCCGTCGCATCATGGGTCTACTCATACAAAATGAAAAACAGACTGACCGGGCGGTCAAGAAACCAAAAAGTCCCATTGCACCCTTGAAATGAAATGATAGTTGTATCTTGAGATGGAAGATTGACATGCCAATCTTGAGGGCACCGTTATAGGAAGTCTTTTGGTCTTGTGTGTATACGACTCTTCATGACAACATAGTGCAAATTTCCGCTCTTGTCTTATTTTATGCTATGGTACGTTTTCTCCATACGCTTCAGTGAAGAATTATTGCGTAACAGGAGAGAGATGGAAGGAGAAAACGAAGAGGACCATTGAAAGAATAGAGTATTTTGGTATCACAACATGTTCTGGTAGCTCAATCACCCCTCTCCTGTCGCACATACGTGATATGTAGGGTTCAAAGTAGTTTTTTGTATTATTCTCCCATGAACGCATTCCAAGTCCTATCCGTCCACACTTCAACATTAGATATTGCACAATTGAGAACAGATTCGCTAGCTGATATGGCCAAGGAGGCAATGCTGGTTAATCCCTGTTGGATTTCACGAATGTCAGATTCTATTTCTTTGGTAATATCATATGACTCCTCGATTCGGTGATCGTTGCGATGGATATTGGTGTTACTGTTGCCGGCGGTGATATTTTCCATCATTTTTAGATGAATGTTGGTGTTGTTTCCGTTGTTGGTCGTCGAGGACGAAATGCTGTTTTTGCATACTCTGTCATGATTTCTTCTGGGGATGACATTACTGATGTTATCATAATCAATGGCTGAGAGTGGCTTTCTGCATTGATTGGAATTCCTCTTTTGCTTTGACATCACATCATACTGCTGTCGTGATGAATGATTCGGCGTGAGTGGCTGCTGCTGCTGAGTATTATGGGCCCGTCGCATTATTTGGGGTTGTGATTGATCCAGTCTCGAATGATGATGATTTAAACTTGATGATGAGTATGCAGCAGCAGCAGCAGTTATAGTATTGGTATTTGACGAGAGCATCAACAGTCGACGTGCATTATTTCGTATGGCCAGAGATTGTGGCGACAAGACGAATACCTGGGATTCATTCCTTGAGTTAAGCATACTTTCGTTGTCCTCGCTCTCATCGTCGTCGTCATCATCATTTCAGACGTTCTCCTCCTCCTCCTCCTCCTCCTCATCATCATCATCAGCAGCAGCAGCAGCAACAGCAGCTACAATTGCGCCACTCTCTTGTTCGACGGTCATCGTTTCTCTTCTACTGGAGATATTGAATTGGGGTTGCATCAACATATGATGGTTCGGCTCGTCCTCGCTGTTTCAGTTTTTTCTGTTGGAGGCAAAGTTTGACATTCTTTCTCAAATTTTGGCGCGTCTTGGGCAGAAAAGACTCTCGCTCGAGCATCGGCAGAAAAGTGTCATCAGTCCATGGCACATGCCCATCGGCCGATGGTCATTAAGTGATTACCATCGGCTGATAGCCATTTTTTTTGTTACACTACATTTGTCAATTGTCCTGAAATCTGGTGTTCCCATCTACAAAAAATGTCTGTCAGCCAATAGTCCTCGTTTTTTAGGTACCGTTTGTCCACAGGCATCAGTACGATCTTGTTCTTGCGCCCATGTACCGATGGGCAGTGCTATTGAACAACAACGAAAAGAGATAAAGATAAAGCTGTACAAGTTATTTTATGTGAGAATTAACTAGTGATCACAGTTGGATTGTGCTGTGCAGTCATGCACTCTGATGTGGCTTGGCTGAGACAGATGGGTGGCTCTACGTCAGGATACGTGTGTCCTGGCCTGAGCGATAACTGTCTGTCCTTAGTCGGGGCAATGGGATGCTCCATGTGTAGCCATTGGGGAGCGTTCCAACAGACAACAACAACAACAAAGTTTACCTTTCTTAGTTGCTGACGGCCATGGCAGGGGAGAGAGAGAGAGGGAGAGACTGGGTGAATACAGTATTAGCAGAGAGAGAGAGATGGTGGTGAGGGGCTTCAGTAGTGGGGGCTGAGCCATTCAATGGCTGATATTTTTTATTGGTGACGATTGTAGTTTTTAGTAGAGCATTAGTTGTTCAAAGAGATCTTTTGGCTCTTACTTCCGATTCCTCTGCTTCACATAGGTAGGATCTGGTAGCGAAAGTCTTACTTGGCTTTCCTTTTTTGGCTTACCGTGTGACAGGAATCGTGATTCCTCTGTAAAACCTCTGAAAGTAAGAGGAATGACAGGAATTACTCTCCT
>JALLBB010000852.1:0-11367 GCA_036939735.1 Discostella stelligera
CAAAAATTAAGGAAGTTAAAAGTTAAGTTAAAGTTATGAACCAAAAATGCACATAGCTTCCAAAGTTATAACTTCCTTGTACCTTTAACTTTCTGTAATTTAAAGTAAAATGCATTTTTTATAAGTCTGTGTACAGCAGCGATGCTTGTTTTGATGTGGATAGCATCACTATCTTGAAGAATGCATCAAACAAGTACAATACCATTCTGTATCTTGCTGTAAGACCTGATATTTCTACAGAAGGCTGGAAAATCTTTTCATTGGTCCTTTCCCACCCATCATGCTTGATACTAAAACTCAAGGTTGAAGCAAAACATATCAATGTCATCCACTTGGCATGAAAAATGGCCGTGAACAATTCAATGAGGCATTTGTACATCACTGGTGACAGATCACCAAATGCTGTGCACTCTGTAATGTATCAAGTAACAATATGATGTTTTCTTTGAACCACATGCTTCATGAATTGGTTGTGAGCGAATAACTTTTCATTGAAGAGGAAATCTTTGATGACAAACCCATTCCAAGTGATATTTCTTTGTTGTTGGACATGAACAAAACCAAGAACAAGGCAGAGGTGGCCCGTCAGAAGAATTTCAAGTATCATTTCTCCAAGGAAGGTAAGGAAATACATGTTTTTGCTTGAATACTGTTGACCGCTACCATAGAATGGATCAGCAAAAACCGCAATGAATTCTGGTTTATGTACTATGTTGTTCAAAGTGTCATGGCACTGTTTGAATGGCTTGAAGGAAGTGTCAATAAAGAGGAAGATTTAAATATGCAGTGGACAGCTTGCCTTTTAATTTGTGTCCATGATCACTAAGTGATACAGAATATGGGTTAGACCCCACTCACAGCAAATACATCATAGTGGTGCAACAATCAGGATGCTCACGACAAGGTAGATCATTCATATTTTTCATAGAAGCAAGTTTATTTACTTGAAATACTTATGCCTCTCCACTTGCTAGCTCCACTTGTTCAAGCATGAGAGAGAATGCCTCAGCAGATGATCACGACGTCATTCAGAGGAAGGGACTTTAGTTCAGGATCTGTAGTAAATAGAGACAATGATATAAATTGTTCATCTTCCATGCAGTTATCTCTGTGCATACAACATAGTCTTCAACACCTGGCCCTGGCAACCATTGACTCTTTGAATATTTGCAAAGGATATGGGATTGACACATCCTAGACTATCTTTTTCACTTATTCTGTCCCTGTTGTGGAAGTAGTGGTAGTGTCAACTCAGCATCCACTGCCACAACGGATAGTAGAAGAGGATAAGTTCAAGATTGTTCTGGCATAACTCTGTTGCACTAGCCGCAGTATCTCATTGGATTAGTTGGAGTATGGGACGCCTTGGATCCATCAGGACAACACACAGCAGTCACAGCACTATTTTCACCAGCACAGCAGCTGGAACCTTCAGAATGATAGGTTGTCTGTTGTTGATGATGATGATGTTGTTGTTGTTATTGTCATCGCTCCTCCTCTTCTCTTGCTGCCACACTTTAGTGCATGAATGATGTAATCTACAGAAAAAAGTTGCTGGGCTGGTGTGGCAATGCACACATAAAAATATTGGATATGGTACTAGAGTATCGTAGGTGGCAAGCTTGGCAAGCCAATCGAGAGAGAAAGGAGAGAGAGAGAGAAGAGATATCGAATAAGCCCCGCCCGCTCCCATACTACTAGCGTCCAAGAAGGTATCAACAACAACTCCACCATGACATCGCCCTTGCCGCCGACTGTAGTTCGAGGAGGAGGCAACGACAACAGCAACAACGCCGCCGGGATGACGACGATGCCGGTCGCATTGTCTCCTGCCTCTGCTGCCACTGATCATCCTCTTCGCCCTATGCTGGCACCGACGCTGCGCACTAGAACTACTAATTCTTTGCACCACCGTCCCACATGGATGCATCTCGGAGCAGACATTAGTACTACTAGTAGCATCAACAACGAGGATCCTAGTCGAATTCCTCCGTCGATGTCGTCACAATCATTGAATGATTCCACAAATAATTATTCAAGATCAACAAGAGAATCGGAAATGAAATTATTGGCACCCACATTCTCATCGCCTCGTGCAGCATCCACGGCTCATCAATGTGGATTGCTGAAATCACTGACTCCATCTGCCATCACCTCGAAATATGGAGATTGTCATTCTTCCATGAGATTGGCATTTCGGTATTTGACAACAACTTCTCGCAAACAATACACGAAAAAAAATAATGATGATGATAAAGACGACGAAGAAGAAGATCTGTTCTTGTGCTGGATTGATGAACATGGCGTGCCCTTTCACTTTCGCAGACTGCGACCCAAGACTGCTACCGATGCTGCGTCAAAAAGCACCACAAATAGTACCGTGGTTGACGATGCGCAGCAGAATGCTACAACCGCCAACGATACCATCACGACTACGATTCCAATGGTGAATGAATCCGATCATATTGAAAAGACATATCCAGGACACGCGTTTGTCTTGTGTAGGAAAGTTACCAAGCGTAGTCTTGATGGTGTTGATAATGACGACAAGGACGGCAACTTGCAAAAGTTTGATTCCGTCAGAGGAGGAGATGATACATCCATTTCTGTCGCACACAGGGACGGTATGACATACTTCTTGCGCAAAAGGAGGAGGGAAAAGAAGAGTCGTGGCTGCAATAATGAAGATTGTTATCTTGTCGTGGGCGGATTTCGTCCCGGACCCATGCCGCACGTGCAACAAAAGAACGGCAAAAATGAAGAAGGAGAAAAAGAAGGAACTGTTGATGAAGAGAGGGACGACGACGACGACGACGACGACAACGATATGTATGTGCAGCTTGTAACAATCACCCGATTGTCATCTAGACCGAACGCTAATGCAGATGATTTCATGTCACAAGCAAGGAATTCAAAAACCAAATCCTGTCATCATTCCGTGGCAACCACAAAGCGCGAATTTGACACTGATGATGATGATGAACATGAACATGAAGATAGCCCCACATCATCATGGAAAACTTTGTGTTGTGCATGCTTTCCTGGAATGGCGAATACGAAGTCCCATCGTACTCCCGCGTTTCTGGTTGCCTCTGCAATATCTCAAGCCGATCTTTCCACCTCCTCACTCACGCAAATATTACCACGCCTGCCCAAACATGGAAACCAAATAACCACAGTCAAGAATGTCGATGATGACAACGAGTGCATACTAGATATCACCGTGACACTATCCCGTCTCGATCCAACTCCGATAGACACATCCTCCAAACATTACGACGCCATCCTCCTCGGCGATTGGCCCTGTCGGATCGAACCGGGATGCTTCCCCTCCAACATGACCGATCCCACCACCGGAAAAAACCTACTCCAACGCCGATTCGAAGCGGACATTCTTGCCGCATCGGCCTCATTGCCGCCCCATGCACGCGAACGTCTCAAGAAGAGTACGCCAATTTGGATCAATAAGTCATCGTGTTACGGTCCCAAGGTGTCACCTATCATCGATCGAGACGCATGTTTCCACCCCGGAACAGAGTGGTTGATCAAAAATGGAATGAATCCTGCCAAATGCGGCGGGGTGGAGTGGTACAATGCTCAACATTATCTGTGCGATTGCGATTTATGGGGTCCTGGTGGCCAAGTGCTCCATGAATTAAGTCATGCGTGGCATTGTCTTCACATAGAAGGCGGCTATGACAATGAAGAGATCATCAACGTGTACAATTCGGCCATGGAAGAGGGATTGTACGATTGTGTGCGTGTCCATGACTTGCATGGAAAAACAAAAGAATGCAAAGCATATGCGTGTAATAATCCAATGGAATACTTTGCCGAGTTGAGTGTGGCATTTCTTGGCGGAGTGGATAACGATGCGGAGCATAACAAATGGTATCCGTTTAATCGAAGGCAAGTGCGCGAGCATGATCCAAGAGCGTTTGACATGTTGTGTCGCATGTGGGAAGTTGATGTGGATGACGGTGAAAGCTAGGGAGAATGGTGTGGGAGGAGAGGACAACGAGGGATGGAACTCGGTCATAAGGGTAAAACAAACAATCGCAATACGGCGATACCCCGCCTCAATCTGACAGTTGAGAATGTATAAACACTTAGTTTCACTAAGTATTATATCTCCCGACATCCCATACTTGCATTGGACTGCTCTTGACATTATGTCCAATCCTCCTTTGCCCGTCATTATTTAGTAGTGACTTGATTGAGAGATGAAATCAACATTTCCCTCGTTCCATCAATTTCCAATCCTTTCTCTTGAGCTTGTCGGCGAAGCTCACAGATTGGCATGGTGCTCATTGGATTATTTTCATTACCGTTTCCTCTGTGTGTCTTCTCCTTCGCATTCATCGCCAGTGCTGTCAAGACATCGTTGAGTAGTCCTCCTCCGGCGAAATTCTTCAGCGTCTCCTTTTCAACAATCTCAACTGGATTATTCACGATGAATTTCATAATTTTCTCCTTCAGTAAAGCACAGTTATTTGCTTCTGCAAAAAGAAGATTTTCAACGACGTTTTCAAGATTAAACTTAATTGAAGAGACGTAGTGGGATTCTGCTTCAAGTTTCAGTCTAGTCACACCATACTTGTTGGCTGCCTCAATAATTTCCTTGGTGCGCGAGGTATCATTTCCAAACTCGGGAATTTTACATCCATAAATATAGAGAAGCAAGGCTTTAAAGGTATCAGGAGACACATCGAGGATTTGAACTCGCGTTGGTGTCTGATCTGACTTCACACACAGCTCCTCCAGGTGTGGAGCAGCCATCTTCAGAATGAGTCGATGGGCATGAAACAATGCAGGAGATGATGCTGTCAACTTTCCTCCCCCGATTTCAAATGTAATGTCCGCAAACTCTTCATCCATGAACATTTTTTGGACAATGTTGCACGTTGCCGGATTATCTGGGATGAAAGGGGGTGCTGAGGTGGCGTGCCTCAATTTTACTTCAACCAAAAGAGCCCCATCGACAAGACGAGCCAACATTTCGTCTCGTGTGCATAAATCTGCGTAGCCACGCCCCACTCCATTTGGTTCGAACTCATAGCTTAATGGTCCTTTTTGGATGTCTTGGATAGAAAAACTATATTCAACTTTCAATTTCTCTCTTTGAGAGCAAGATAATAGGTAGAGGTAGACGGAAACCATCTCCTCTTTCGCTTCCTCATCACCCCGCGGAAATAACTGCACAAACCACTCAATGCCCAAGCAAATGAATTTGTTCGAATCCACATAATTTCCCTTGGGCGTAGACAGATCCGCAAATCCAGGAAAGCTAACAGTGCTTGTCTCCCATTCTCGATCAATGTGGGATAGAGACGTTGACTCCACTACTTGATTTGTCGACATTGGAATGATAATGATGATGCTGATAATGACAAAGGTTACATGGCAATGAAAATTATTGTCCGCGTCGCGATCCACCACAAACAGCAACAGTTGGGCGCGCGCTGTCGTTGCTTCACACAAGATGATATTCATAATATTTTGGGAAGATAGCTCCCGTATACTCACCCAGAAAAATAATATTGTAAAGTGCTACCCCATATTTGTATTACCTCCCGTCTACTCACCAAATGTGTATTAGGTAATATCTTTCACCATACCAATTCCCACATGGGAACAGAGATTTTGATTTTGGGTGAGTAGGCGGGGGATGTTTTTTTTCTGGGGAAAGAGGATAAATATTATAAAAAGCCGTCTGGGGGCCCCAGATAACTAAAAGTACAGGTGAGTAGACGGGGGCTATTTTCACTTTTTGATATTATTTTTGTGCAAGATGCGAGAGGCGTGCATAAAAAACCGCAGATGTCGTATCTTCTTCTCGAGGACATAATACACCATTCACCAACAACACGGAGGAGAGTTTCCAATAGTGCATTTCCCCCCACTCTTCAGGTTACTGTCAAGAGGCAACAATAATAATGATGGGGGGCAATCCGACTGTCGGTAGGGAGAGCTCAACGAATGCTGCGGTGGTGGCGGTGGTGGCCAGCAAGGATAGCAACTCCAAATCCAAACCAACCGTACTAGCCTACGATTGTCCCGATGGATGCCAGCCAATCAAATTCTTGCCCATACACCAGGGTATCATGATCACGCTACGACGATCACAGCATAATCATCATCATCATCATCAATATAATCATTGCGGCACTGCCTCTACAATACCTTATCGCAATTCTGCACATGACTTGAAGATTAGAGATGCTGCTGACAATCAAAGTAATAGGGTTGCTTCATCGAATAATAGGCATGCCACTCTTCGACCGTCAGCGTCATCATCCAATCACCATTATCCCACTACCACTACGACATCATGTCGTCTCGAAATCCATCCTCAAAAAGATGCCAACTTAATTCAGTTCCATCCAAATATTTATATCCCAGAGGTGTTGTTAGAGCATCCAGATCATTTGATCAAGTTTGGTGGTGGAGGTGAGAGGATATTTAAGTGATATAACTTCAAGGATGTTTTTCATTCTTTAGATGGAACATGATGATACCCTTGTTTTCCCTACTGTTTCTCGCACAGCTAACTTCTAATTCTTCTTCATAACATTTCTTATTATTATGCATCCATCTGTTGTTCCTAAAGGTTCAGGAGTGACCGTCTTTGGGGGATATCATCCCCTCCTTGGATCTTTGGTAATGAAGCATGGTGGACACAGTGACTTGATTGAGTTGGTGAGTTTGGCCAAAATTGAACGGGAGATGGAAGTGAGGAGCAAGTGGAAGATTGATCAACTGCAGTTGGATTGGCAGAAGCAGCAGAATCAACAGCAACAACATCTACACCACCAACAGCAACGAAACCAACAGCGGCAGTCATCCAGGATGACGCGAATTGGAAGCATGTTTTCCTATGCAAATTTTTTGAAGCCATCAGCTTCGGCGATGTCGTCATCGACGCATCATTCAACATCATCAACAACTACCTCCCACCACCAACAATCTCAGAATGACAATAATACACGGAAGAAAGTTAGCAGGAAGAAAAGGTTCTCGTCATTAACAGCAGCACATTTTTTGAAATCGTCCCCGTCGTCGCCATCGTCGTCGTCATCGTCGTCGTCGTTGTCGACATTG
Organism: Discostella stelligera; assembly: GCA_036939735.1. NCBI lineage: Eukaryota > Bacillariophyta > Thalassiosirophyceae > Thalassiosirales > Thalassiosiraceae > Discostella > Discostella stelligera. Next base: position 7,102 of record JALLBB010000852.1, read on the forward strand.
TCGACGTTATCTTACCGCTCACGCAGCAATAAAAGTTCCCTAGCACAACTGAATGAATTATTGAAGCAGCGCATGAGAATCGAGGAGGAGATTCAGGCCATCCATCATGCTGTGGAGGATATGATACGTCGCACACCCTCCTTTCGAATGATATACATTAGCCCCATGCATGTACGAGAACGAGCGGAGGAATTGAAGCATCGAAGCTTCACATCATCATCAGCCATGTTGAAATCAATGTCCGTCCCGTGTCAAACGTCGATGGATCTGCAAAAGTGGAGGGAGAAGTTGTTATTGACGTCGTCAACGTTGTCGACTGTACCCGAGAAGAAGACTATCGATGTCGCCGATGCCACCGCTGCGCCCAAACGTCGCGGAACGGATGACTCGAAGTTGCTGAGGGACAACCTTTCGTCATCGACCTTGCAACATTCGGGGGTAGTATCTGGGGTAGAGTCGAAATTGGCTGCTTCGAGTTCTTCCTTCCCGTCATCGAGGGTGGGGAGGGAGTTGCATTTGTTTGGTTCTCCACTCACGAAGAATTCGTCCATTCATGTGGAACACGACCATGTGGACCTGTGTTTTGGCGGTAACTACCATTGTTGGGAGGAGGAATGTCAATCTGCCCGGGAAGAGAATCTCCAGCAAAATAAAACAACAGAAACTGATGGAAGAGATGGATATGCCAGTCTCATGGCATTTGTCGACCACCTTCGGCAGCAGCAAGAGTTGAATGAGTGGAAGATCACGTTGGCACAGGAGAAGATTGGGATACTCAATAGCAGTGATGAAATGTCTCAATCGTCGTCCAAGACGGCATCCTATCTTCTATCAAAAGGAATACTTCACGGACCACTTCTGCATCACTTGATTGACTCCGAAATACAGGTGATTCGTAATCTACAATTACTAACTATGCCGGAAGAATTGAATGCTGTTGATGAAGTTCGTTCCGAGTATGAAGGAATTGTAGCTTATCAAGAGAAAACGAAGTGTATGGTTTCGGCCGCCAGTGTATCCAAACTAGCCAACAACTTTGTGGGGAGAGCAATTCATAAGAATTTTGATCCCGTCAAGGGGCGGTTTGTCATGTTGCGACAATTTGGCATTGATTTGCGAAATAATGACATTCACTTGAGTCCAAGGGAGGTCGTACCCGCCAAGCATCTTGAGAATTTATTTGGCCATTTGCATTTGGAGCAACAGTCTGGAAGCGTCAACGACGGGGATGGATGCGGTAGCGAGGGCAACCGAGTAGTCGGCGCGCATAAATTGATGGATAGTACTTTTGATATGAATTACAAGTACAGTGACCATCCTCTGGGTAATGGAGGCAAGAGCTCTTCGGATAAAAGTCACCCAATCTTTGCATCTGGATTAGATCAGTGGCAGTCGCTCCTGGAATTGAGTGTATCGATGAAGCACCCGAATGCAACCCAACGTATTTGGACGTGTGGTCTCACGGATGGGGGACTTCATAACATGTTTTTGAGCGAGGACTACTTGTGGTTGTTTGATTTGGGCGAACCAACACTTGAGCCCATCCCAGCATTTCTTACCAAGTTCCTCATGTCATTTTTCCACACATTAGGGATGGAAGAAGACTCAAAAGGTGATTGGATTGTTAGGTTCGAGCAGGATGATTCTGGAAAATTGAGATTGACGAAAGAGACTAAGGACATCCTGCCAACGGTTATAAATGCATTCAACACTACGGTAGATCGTCTTATCAACGAGTTATTCGGAGGCGAAGAGGAGATTCGAGTCTTGCTATTGAGATATGTGGTTACGCAATTGATATCAGACTGTGCATTTTGCATTGAGAAATGGCGAATTAAAGGAGGAGGAGACGAACTCAGGAGTGAGCATCAAGACAATCTAGAAAAGTGGCTATGGCGAGCCTTGTGGGATGTGTACATCAGCGAAGACATCCGACGAAGGTACTTGTCTCGGATGCTTTTTCGCCGACAGTTTGAATCTCGTGACTTGAGTTCAATGGATGCAGAGCCATAGTAATACGATGAAGTATTTGCGTGTTCTTGAATAAGATGTATTAGGCTGCAACTGTACAAAAGTAAAATTCTTCACCATGAACTACCGTACTCTACCCAATTATTGAGGATACTATCCTTTCCACCACACTTAATTCTTTGCTCTCGTCTAGGGAGATCTCGTACGCTCGAACAATACCCCACGGTTCATGTGTTTCCTCACTTCCATCCTGCACGACCAGTGGAATATTGCATCGGTTCGGATATTTCTGCCCATCCACACTAGCAGTAGTCATAGATGATGATGTAGAAGCTGAGGAAGCGCAAATCCATGGTATTACCACTTTTGCCACAGCTGCCGGTGCTTCATGATTTGGACAATGACCTGCATTCTCAAGTGTTACGTACCGATTCGCGAATGGTACATTATTGTCATTATTTCGTTTTGAGAGGGTGGTATGCATTCGTTTCGCAATGGCAGGTGTACACCATGGATCATTGGCACCGAATAGTAAGAGAACATCTACCGAAACATTTTGCAAGGTGGAATAAAAGTCTACAGGAACAGGTGTTGCAATTTTTTCGTCGTCCTCGTTGTCATCACCTTTGTCCTCCGTCTCCTTCTTCCAATCCGAGGCAGGAGCCGACCATAAAATAGATGCAAACGCAGCATGCCCACCCTTTCCTTCGGTACATGCTCGAATTTTTACTCCCAACGGAACATGACAAACACTATTGAAAGTATCATTCTCCTTCAACCATTCTAATCCATAAAAGCAATCCTCGTAGGTCCCATCATACGCCTCCGGATGGACATATGCCGTCTGCAAATACAAATTAATCACAGTTGGATTACGTATCACATTGAACAATTTCCCACCCACATATTTTGGCAATGGTGGTGGGGGGAGCCTTCCATCCCAACCAGGCAAATTAAGGCCCCACACTGGCGTGGCATTCAATAACGTGAGTGACGCAATGGAGTGGGGGTGTCGTTGGGTGAGAATGGTAGCAAGATAGCCCCCCACTGAATTCCCAATCAGATGCACCTTTTTGTTGCTGTTCATTATGTTGCCATTGATGCTGCTGCTGCTGCTTCTACTGGATGATGTTGTAATAGTGTCCGACAATATGTCGCTTGACGAAGATATGGAGGAGGAGGAGGAGGAGGATGACGACGACACCATAACAACGTCGTTGATAAAGTCTTTCAACTGATCCAACCACACATCAGCCGAATAACCCAAATTCAATTCATCCTCGGAGGTGCCATCCCCATTGCACGTGATTGGCCAGGAGTTGCCCTGACCCAGATAGTCGATTCCATAGATGACAAGTTGCCGTTGTCGTTGATGCTGTGGATGCTGTTGTTGCTGGTCATTTTCTGGCTGGTGTTTTGAATTATACTCTGCATAGTGCAATAACAATTGTCGCATAAGACGATGTTGATGGAATGAACCTACGCCGAATCCATTCAACAGAAGAATTGGTATTACCACTTCAGTTTCTTCCGTCATCACTGCCGCACTCTCTGCAGTACTGTCACCAACAGCAAAATCATCATTATGAGCATTACAAGTTGATATGATTCGAGCAACCTCATAGGCAATGGGGTATTTGTTTCGATATATCCACTTCTTTTGTATTAGTTTCAGTGTTGGAGTAATTGCAGTATTAGTACTTGTTGTTGTTTTTGATTTTGGTGGAGTAGTGATAAAGGCAGGGTAAGTGTTAATTTCTTTCTCTGCAGCAGCACGATTGTCATTGTCATTGGTATTGTATGGGTGTTGGGAATGATATAACTGGAATGGCGATGAAGAAGATGAGGAGGATGTCGTCGCTGCTGCTCCGGATCGTTGGTTCTGTGTTTGTGTTCGTGTGTGTGGCAAGTGGCAAGAAGAGGAGACGAAGCGAGTGCGAGAGATTTCTTTGATTTAGACAAACAACAATAATAGATGGATGCATCGAGAGAAGGCGAAGATACCGAAAAATTCAAACACGCATATCATTGTCTCACCGAATGTCGTCGGACGATCGAATTGTTGGTACTACACCTAGATTTTCTAGTTGTAGGATCATGAATCGATCTGCTGATGCTACCAAAATGACAATACTTATTCAGTGATGGTTGGAATGCATGCTGATTGCAATGGTGATGATATCGAGTTGTCGCGGCTGGGACCACGATGGAGGAGACTACCACCACTACTACTACTATTGCTAATGCAACGACGGAACTCATGGTCATCACCATGGCTAAGGCTAAGGACGTGCA
>JALLBB010000853.1:0-11361 GCA_036939735.1 Discostella stelligera
AATTGTCCATTTCCAAATCTAGCGGTCATTAATCTCCGCCGCTGGTGGATGGAATGGTTAATTTCCTCCACAGTGGACTCATTCATCAACCAAACGAGTCCATTGTGGAGGAAAATTGTCATTGCATCTACTAGCGGCTGAGATTAAGGGCAGCTAAATTCCGCTACCTACCATTAAGGTTGCGTTTGAAGTCAAAGGTCAGGTCAAGACCGGTCTTGAGTCTTGATGACCCTGGCAAGACAAGACAAGACAAGACCGACCGCTACTTCTGATAACAGAATTTTCAGCCACATATCATGGTGGTAGAAGGTATGTAACACACGGAGAGCCGGGATGAATTTTTTGGCGGGTTCGCGTCCATCACCCTGTTCTAAATGCTAAAGCCCTTGTCGCTTGTCGGGGTCGGCAAGACCGGTCTTGTCTTGCCCTATCGACGCTAGCAGTGGCAATAACACGATCGTCATCAATCATTTGTTAGCATATCATCGAATTTATCGTCGGTTAGTCGAGTGTTTCTTTTCTTCACAATCACTTTCACAATTCCAACACCAGGATCTTCTTCTCGCCAGTGCGTTGAGTTCCCTCATACCACCACAGAACAACCAATTGCCGTGAGCTGAATTGCAGCGCGATGGGAGGGAGCACGCCGTGCGTGCTGGGTGGCAAGGGTGACAAAAAAAATTCTAGTTTCTACACGATCAAGGTATCTTCAGATTGTTCTGTTCGGAATTGGGAATCATGGTGAATTATTTACGATTTAAATGAACCTGCATTTTTCTGATGGAACAAATGGACGCCAACACGGAATACTTGACACCCTTCTCTCGTACTATTATCAACTTTTTCTCCTCTTGGGTCGATACGATGTCTCGGAGCCAAGATGGCTTGAATCAGACTTATCCTCAATAGATTGTTCAGCGGACATCAGAGAGAATGAATGTTTGCTGCTAGAAAATTGACTGATGGTGTCCGAATCAGAATCGCCATCTTGCGGGCTTTCCTCTGACTCGGCTTCTGGGAGGGTAGGGAGGGCACACGATGGACGAGAAGAACGAGAATTGCGTGAACCAGCAGATTTTCCGCCCGTAGATGCAACTGGGGACGGTAGATCGCTAACATTGTCCAAGGACTCTTCGCCGTCCACGTCATTGTCAGGAGAAATATCTGCGGTAGATACACTGGGCCTCCCAGACTTGTTGGATAAAGCTTTCAGACCCACAACCTGTCGAAATATGGCCAAAGCCTCGAGATCATCTGTGTGCACTTGTTCGAACTCCTCGTGACTCCTCAACTGGGACTCCAGCCGATCCACATACTCCTGAATATCTGACTTGTGCTTCTTATCCTTCTTTATCCAGGTGGCATACTTGGAAAGGAGCAAAAGAAAGCTTAGTCTACTACCAAGGACCAATGAATCTTCTTCATTTTCGTCTAAGTTGGAAAAGCTGAAACGAATCCCTTCACGGATGAAGCCGTGAAGTGCTGGGCCAAGGATTGGCGTTCCTAACTTGCCAAACCCACCCAGAGTATGAGAAAATTGAGAGGCGCGATATTCGAGCTTGGCAAAGCTAAGCTTATGAGCGTTCTCCTCGTTTTCAAATAATGCCATCTCCTCCTCGGATGGAAAATCTGTATCTAACTCTGTTAAAATGTAGCATGTTCAAAATGGAGCCAAAACAGTTAGAATTCGACGGCATCTAAAGTGATTGCGTCTCAAGATGAGGCAATCATCTTCAACCATCAAGCTAGAAGCTGTAACGTACCTGGTGTGTCATTTACCCAATGTTCAAAAGACTGCCTGAGGCTAGCCATTTGGCTCTCCAGCATGCGAACGGGGTCAATCTTTTTCATCTGGCGAGAAGTGGCCAAGATTATGTCTGTAGCTGTTGGCCCAGACGCGCTAATGTGACGCAGAAGCACACCAGCTTCGCGACGGTTCCCATTCGTCCAGTTTGTGGCAACAGCGCGTCCAATTGGGAAAAGTAGTGACTGAGCTAACTGTCGCTCTCCGGAGAATGATGCACTTTCATACTCGCGAAGGAGGTGCTCTTTTGAATCCAGGAAACGAACATAGGCCCCAATCAAACTTCCATCTTCTTGCAATGCAAATGAACGGAGGATGGGCGATGATGCATTAGCATACTCCTTAGGGAACAGAGTTCGCAAATCGGAGGTCACTTTTCCGGCAGTTAGCTGAATAAAGTCTGAAAACGAATGCTGCTCCTCGGAATGTTGGACTACGGTAGACTCGCCATCACCGTGGACGAACGAAGTTGGGATGAATTGGGCGAAGCACAGCTCAAGGGTGGAGTGCAAAGCATTGCGAAGCCGAATAACGACGTGATCAGTCACGGAACTGTCCTCTTCATCATCCTCTCCCATTCCGCTGACAAGATCGACGTCTTCCACGATGAGACTTTCACTGACTTGAACAGACTTGGTGAACCATGCTGCAAGAACAAAACATCGGCATAGAGAAATAAATGAGCGACATTCACTCTTGGCAACCTAAAATATTGAATATTGAACTCGCCGATGACGCAAAGCACAAACTCGAGCCCTTCGCTGACAGACTTGCCAATGGCCCCCAACGCTTCAGGCCCATCAATCACCTTGTTGACAGTTGTCTCTTCATCGGCGTTAACACGAAGATCCACCGGTTTGCACGCACGCAATCGACTCTTGAGGCCGTCACAGACAAAGTTACAAAGTAACTCTAATTGGTTGACATTGTTCCTGTCGTCAAAAAAGACCGATAGGTCGCACTTCTTAGAAAGGATCCTAAGGCGCTTGAGATTGAGAAAGATGGAATACTCGGCGTCAGCGTCAGCAGTTTCCTTTGTATCATCGTCCGTCAGAGATGTCTTGTCGGATGCAGGGCTGCTGGTTTGACTCTTTTTTCTGGCTGAGCGGCGCTTGGACCTTGCGACGCTGGTAAAATCAGAGTCGGGATCACAAACGCTGAAAGCCGAAGTTGCAATTGTCGAGTCGTCTGATGACATGAGCTCTACAATACGATCACGAAGCTCGATAACCATATTGCGGAGCTGATTCTTCGAATCGGCTAAACGTGCGTGGTCTCCGTCGCAAAGATTGATGAGAGATCGGGCGGTATTTTCTAGAATGCGTGTGTCGGACGACGAAAGGTAAATTTCACCGAGATTCTTGATAAGAGACATAAAATCTTGCTTGCGCTGGGGGAGACTGAACACAGTCGGGACGAGAAAGCGCGGCAGGCTGGCGAGTTCAGGGATGATGGCTGAGTCACCTTTGAATTGAATGAGGAGATTCGGCAAGGCCTTTAGGAGGGCAATAGAAAGATTTTCGTGTTCCCGTCCAGTAGGTCTTCCCTTTGCCTTCGGAATAGTCAACGAAGACCTCTCAGCCGTATCTGGGTCGGTGCCACGATTCAAAAATTCAGTTTCTGCCACAGATCCAACTTCTTCCCGAGCGGCGCACGCCAACATTCGTACCAACAACCTTTGCTTGGCGACGTTTGCCCGATCCCCCGCCGTGATAAGCGTCGCTGTTGCAGCCGCATTGTCGTCTTTTATGGCTCGAAGCATGGCATTCCAATCAGTCACCAATCCACGATGCTAGAATCGGGATCGTTAATTTAGCGAATGATAACCAGGAGTAGGATTCCAATAGCTGAACTCACCTCTGGCATCTCGCGAAGAGACTTTACAAGCAGATCCACCACCTTCACCTGGATCTTGTCGATGGGAACTGGACCGTTAGTGAGGGTATGCGCCGCAAAAGACGCAATGGCATCAAGCTGTTGAGCACGCTTATGTTCGTTGGGAGCAGCTTTTTCGTTTTCGCCGCCGTCATCGAACGCTTCGAGCTGTTCGATTACGAAATAAAGAGCATTCTTTTGAACATCGGGGGGCTGCGGGACAGGAGTCAGGCTGAGTGACGTTTCAATTACAACTCAAAGTACCTTGCGACCGAATCTTCACTCACCGCATCCTCCGCTAGGCAGCGTTGGTTGGTTTGGTCCCACAACTTATCATCGTTCACTTCATCAAGAAAACCACCCTTCAGTAGCACCAGCATCAAAGTCATGGCAACTTCTTGCACACTTCCCACCCGATCCATCACTGAATCAGCAATCCGAGGCAAAAACTTGGCAACCACATGTTCCAATGTGCTCAAATCTATTTTTTCTATCATCAAATTCTCGTCGCCCACAAGTCGAGCCTTGCCCTCTACAGCATTTTGAACAGCTTGAAAGGGCTTGAGCAAACCATCGAGTGCCGCACCACGGACAAGGGGATCTTTATCGTGCATCATCCAGCCGAAATATTTTAGATACTTATCAGTGAGAAAGATGTCGGGACGTTGAAGGGACATGCGAGATAGAGACGAAATGCACATAGTACGAATATGTTCGTTGGAGTCACTGTGAAAAATGAGCACAAGCATTGTCATGAGAAAGAGGTTAATTACAACAGAACGGTGACTATTGGGAAGTAAGAAATAACAAGGCTCGTCTACAAACTCACCGGTATCTATGCACGAACAAGCCTTGAATCACAGGACCCAATACCACCTCTTCCAAATCTTCCACGCATCTCTTCAAACTCTCTATCCTAACCTTTAGGGCTTCGACCTTAGCTCCTCCTTGCCCTCCTCCGCCAGGGCTTTTATTCTTCTTCGCAGCGGCGTACTGACGACTTGCAACATCCATCTTCTTGGCCAAGATAGAAGATTGATCTAGAGCTGCATGTGACATGTTCAGCGCCGCTAGGGTGGCTGCGGCTCGCACATCTGGCTGCCCTACTGGCGACAGCTCAATGATGCGCAGAATGAGATTTTTGACCAGCTCAGCATCTAGACGGACAACGGGTGCGTTATCCTTCCCTGTTGACTCGAAGTCACTGCTGGAGGTGGTGGCCATCCCCCCCTCTATCAACGCAATGTGGCCAAGGATATACCAAAACTCGATGTATATCTTGCGATATTCAACGGCTCCCACAGCCACTGGGGGTGGCTTCTTGGCATCTTTGGAATGATCAGCGTTGTCATTGCTGGTACCCTTTCCCCTTGCCTCTCGCTCATTCAACTCGTAGGCCTGGTGCACTGCCCCTAACGGATCTGCGCAAATGAGAATTTGGTTGGCAGGAACGTGTCGCATGTCATCAAAAAGATCAGTAACCACCCGAGCCCATTCGTCCGTGTCCATATCGTCGAGAATAACTTCTTCGTCCTCCTTTTCGTCAGCTATTTCCATATCGGTATTGCTATCGTCCTCGTCATCTGTGATGGTCCCGTGCCTGGAATTCGTTCTCGGCTTGCTGCTGCCGCTTCTGGTATTTTTGAGGCCCAAACTCAAATCAGTCTCTGGCCCACCTCCGACGCTCCTAAACAATAAGTTCAAGAGAGCAAGCTGTGCCCTATTAGGGTGATCATTATGCACCTGAATCACCTTCCTGGCAAGTGCCACGAGGTTGGGAGTGTACTCTGAAAGGTGCGGCAAATCCCCCATGTCCACCTCTTCCTTGGTAGGCCGATAAGAGTGAAGCAATCCGGCTACCAACGATGAGAGGCCGGGAGTCTCGCCCTCTGGGAGAACATTCTTGGCGAGAATCGCGAGGGCCTGATGTGCTGATCGCTGCATGGGAGATTTGGCGGTGCCTCCCCCCATGCCCACTGTTTTCTTCTTGCCTCCTTCCCCCTTGATCACGGGGGAGCGGCCGGTGGCCACCTTCGTCTTTTGCCTGGCAGCAATGGCAGCGCCTCGTCCTTTTTTGCCTTGCGTCTCTGAGGGCACCTTGTTTACGGCGGCGGTGTTGGTGGTGCGTTTCTTGGTCTTGAAGTTTTCGTCGTCGGATTCTTCCTCCTCCTCGTCGTCGGATTCAGAAGACGATTCCTCTGATTCCGACGAGCGGACTGAGCGTCCCTCAATTTTGTCGGCATTGGTAACGCTCACCGCCTCACCATTCTCATCGTCATCGCTGGCGTCATCATCGCTGGGCTTGCGTTTCCTGCCGCTATAGTTATAAAATTGCGGATTGACCACGCAAGCAGGCTAATACTGTGAGCATGGCGCTGGCGTGCCGCAATGACAATAAGTAGTATGATATAATGATATAACAAACTCACCCTTTCCTTGGTCGTGATGTTTCAGCGCCGACGGTTTTAGTTTTAGTGCTGTGATTTTTGCGAATAATGTCCTCCTGCTTGGCAGCCTCGGAGTAGATTGATTCGACCTGCTTTCGTTCGCGGCCAGAGCGGCGTGGTGCTATTCCTGCTGCCGCTGCCGTCATGGTTGGTCACAACAAAACATTAACTTAACACCCACCCAGTTCGTAGTAAGGTAGTATGGTACTACGTCCTTGTGGAAATAATGCTATGGTATGGAGGAAAGAGGAAAGTGTGGGGCGATTATCTGGCGCGAGATCTACTTTTCAGCGATCTCTAAGCGATCTGACATTAGAATCATCTTCTGGCGGGAGAGCAGCATGCCGAAGGTCAGAGAAAATCACCGTGCTTTATTTTATTTTTGGCATGACTTTTTCCCTCCTGGATATTATTGTACACGCCCAACACACCGCACCGGTAAGGTACCACGTACAATACCACCTCTCGAAGAGATCTGACCATGGTGCTCAAACCTCCAACCCTTCTTTTGACCCTCTTGTCAGCGCTATTATCGATATCGGATTGCGGAGCTTTCACATTCGCGCCCGCTGCTGGTTCATCTTATGATTCGGGCAATGCACCATCGCTACGGCCAGCATCCGCATGCAGTAGTGGACCTCGAGGATTTCCCATCATGAGAACTTCACGCCTTTCCAAAAATTGCTCAATTCGCAACCGGATCAGACCGAAGTCCCGCTATCTAAACACCTCTCCGACGCGGATTGACTTCTCCTTACCCATGGGAATACGATCTTTCATCACGAGGAAAATCCTCAGAAAGGACAGGGAAGACGACAATGATGAGAATGACAGCGAGAATGACGTTACCCTACATTCAATCTTGCAATCGCCAGGCTCGGCGGGGTTGATGGAGAGCCCAAATAATACCGCGGAAGATGATTCGGATACAGATAGATATGGTAAACCGAATAGCGGAACAACCTCCGACATGGGCAAGTCGGATTCTTACACAAATCCAATCTCAAGAAAGAATCAGCCAGAGCACGATGAGGCAATCAAGGAACGTATCCGACGAATGAAGGGAGGGGGGATGACCGAGGAAGAAAAGGCACAATTTTTGAACAACGCGTTAACACAGTCGTTACCAAAGAAGCAGAAGCCGAAAAGTCCTCCCATACGGCAGAAGATACCTGGTTTGGATGATGACGCCACCTCTATTGGTGGGAAAAGAAAACTTGATAGTGGCTCCTCTCGAACACCATCAGCCAAAGAGAATTTGTGGAATGCATTGACGAAGAAGGATAGCCATAAGGAGACCGGAAAGGGAGGTGGATCCACTTCTACGGGTGATATTTCCGTGGCTTCCTTAATGATGGATGGGAAATCAAAGAGCGAGGAAGCGAAGCGGAAATATATGGAAAGTATAATGAGTCCAGATAGATTCTCTACATTTTCCACATACCAACAAAGTATTTCCTCCTCAGCGAAATCGGAACGAAATGTCGAAGAAGGCGATTCTATTGAAGTCAGCAGCCCCGACGAGGAGTTTTCGTCGGAGGAGGCGATTCAAGCCGCAGCAGAGGAAGAAAGTGATAGTTCCATGAACAATATTGTTACTAGTGGATCGGACTTTGCTCAAATGAAGCGCCAGATTGAGGAAGATCGAGCACTGCTGAAACTGAATGACAAACCGGAGCAAACCGCCGCCCGAGATGCCGTAGAGTCCATCCTCTCCTTGATTAGCTCCAACAATGGCAAGAAAGTGTCGTCGACCTCTGTTGAAACCACGGTTATTAGAGCTCCCGTCCGATCAACCGATCATCTCGCTGCACGGCTTGGTCAGGCAGCCGAAGAGCAGGAGAAACGGGACGCGGAGCTCCGAATTGCTTCTGAGAGGAAACGAGAGGACGAAAAACGAAAATTTGCCGAACTCCAACGACAGCGCGAGGAGGAAGCCCGTCGAAAGGAGGAAGAACGCATAGAGAAGGCGCGTAAGATTGCGGAGGAGGGGCGTCGGAAAGAGGAGGAGAAAGCTGCCGCTGAGAGAGCCGATTTGGAGGCTAGACGTGCACGTCAAGATGATTACTGGGCTAAAATGCTGGAGAAGGAACGTGTTCGGAAAGAATCGAGCGAACCTATCGAGATGAAACGGAAGAAGGAAGTGATTGCACGAGATATTGAAGAGAGACTTGAGCGCGAAGTGGCCAAAGATGCAATGAGAGAGATAGTTCGAGAAGAGGAACGGGCGAGAGAGGACCCACACGAGGGTGAAATCCTCAATGAGGTAAGGCATTATTTGTCGTTTGAGTAGTACGAACGTATAAGCCCCTCATGCTGATAATTGTTGGATCTCTATGCAGGCTGCGGAAGAAAAGCTTCGTGATCGTGAACGCGTTCGTGACATTGAAATATTATCTGCGGCGCAAGTATCTCGAACGGTTCCAAAGCCGGTAAAGGAAGATGTATCGGTGTCATCATTTGTTAGGGAACAGCAGAAGAAGAAGGAGGAAATTGACCGACTTCGACAACTAGATCTTCAATCATTGAAGTCTCTCAACTCGCCGCTTCCATCCCCTGGGAGAGCTCCAGTGGGCATGCCTCCGTCACCTCTCCGTTCGCCACCGGCAAGGCCAGCAGCACCAGCTCCTGTGCGAAAAGCAACACCCAACTCATCACTATCTTCCCAATCGATAGCAGCTAGCAGAAGCGGCGGAGCTCAATCTGCACCAATCAGCTCTCCCCTGTCTTCGTCTCCTTCCCGGACTACACCAATTAATTTGTTTGAGATGACAAAGCTGAAGCAGGACTCCGTAACCAGACCTAACACTAAAGAGACTCCTTCTCAAAGGCGGGTAGTGAGGCAGCAAACTCCTTTATCATCTAGATCCAGTAGCAGTGGAGAAGATGATGAAGACGATGACGAAATGCGCTCAGGCGCACCTGGCTTGACAGTGGCCGATGCCTTGAAGAAACAGAGAAAAATGGGAGGGGTTAACATTACAGATGAAAAGCAGGAGGGGATCAGCGCCGAAGACAAGGCTAAGCAGTGGGGAATCGATATGAGCCGATTTAAATAATCAAGTCTAGTTCGTTCCAACATACTATAATTTTCAGTCTAATTCCAAGAAAGAAGGTGAAATTATGTTACCTTTCGACTGTTGCTAACGATCGTCTGCCGCCTAATCAATTCATTTGGATGACGAGTATCATCTCCCTTATTATGTACTGACGGAACAAATAGTTCCGTCAATATCGTCTGACGGCTTGAATCAGTGAAACGACCGTAAGTCTCCCCATCTTTTTTCTCCAAAACCGCCATGACACGACTCCTCGCACCCCGGTGGCCGAGCTCTGCCGATCTTACCAGCCATTCGAGAGCTAAAGCTCTGTCAGCGTTCACACCAACACCTTCTAACAGACAATCGCCGAGCATGTAGCACGCCGCCGGATGATTCTTGTCGGCCGCTAATTTGAAGAGCCGGACGGCTTCTTCTTCATTTTCAGCCACGCCCTCTCCCATGTAATATGCCACTCCTAGCTCGTACTGACCCTGCGGATGGTGCATGCCGTTGCACCGTCCGAAAAGCGATACCGCCGCTTCGGGATTCGGTTCCATTCCCGCTCGTCCATCGTTCAAACACATTCCATACAATACCATGGCATCCGGATGTTCTTTCTCTTCTGCCAGAGTTTTCAACATCTCCAGCCCCTTCGTTTGACTTTCCTCATCGTGTTGCAGTAGTAATGACGAGGCCACCCTAAATCGCAGTGTATTGCAATAACCTCCGTCGGGACCAAATTTCTCGCTTCGATCACAGTACTTGATATCCTCCAACAAGAATGGCAAGTCTTCATCGGGCGGGATGTTGTCGGGCCACGAACGGCTCGGTGTTTTTGTGGAGGTGGTGGCCGAGCCGTCGTCGGCCGCGCAGTACTCCCATCGTCGTCGGTAGGAAGATATTTGAGATCTGTGATGAGCGAGTGCGGCATCGAAGCGCTGCTGCTCTTCGGTCTCGGACTCGGTGGTGGCTTTCTCGCAGGCAGTAGCCGCATGCGAGGAATGCAATGGCAATAATAGTTGTTGCACGAAGAAGCCGTCTCGCCACGATGTCGTCGTAGGAAAATCTCGATTTTGATTGCTCGTTGGAGATCGAGGAGCGGCATCATCCGATATTATGACTCCTGCCGCCAGGAGAGCGGCAATGTTGGCCGATATTCCTTGTGCGAGCTTTCTGGTTGCCATGGCTTCAGTGAGTATACTACAACGAGTGGCAGGTGCCAACTTGCCATGGTCGCTGATCCCTATTGGTTATGACAGTATGACAGTATCTTACCTAGAGTACGTAACCACCTACGCCGTCCGCTAGAAATCCGCTAGCTACGACTCCATCACTTCGTCGACAGTACTTCGTACCAGATATCTACCGACGACTATTCACCAATAATGAGCAAGCAGTTTGTCCAACTCTTCTTCCCTACATTTTCTTCCCTAGTATCATCTCCTGACTTGTCGCCATCGTTCCTCGTCCATGCCTGGAACGAAATTTTCCCCGATGATGTTTCCAGGCTGTGCAGTGTGCCGTTGCCGAATGACGCAACAACTACTGTGTTGAATGCTATTATTATGCCCCATCGACCCTGCCTCGCAGCAGCAGCTATCACAGGTGCGATCATCGGAATGAAATCAGATGCGGTGGTGTTGAATAACGCGAAATTCTACCCCGAAATAGCATCATGTGCTCGTAGGGAATCGATACTTTCTATCCATATTGCATGGTCGAAATCTCGGACTGCATTTGGGTTCATGAACGTGGTGGCAATGATACTTCACTGTGTAATCCCTCAACTTCTGGAACAGAAAACAATCATCACCGTGGCGGTTACTAATTTCCTTTGGGCTGCCGATTGCATTCTTACCGGCATAGCTTGCATCAATCTAATTCACGTCGCCCTGTTGGTGTATAGCATCGATGAAAACAAGGAGCATGCAGCCATCGTGACGATACTCAAACAGTCAAGAAGAAGAACGAGCATTATTATTCATGCATCCATGTTAGTCATTATTGCATCCCTTTCACTCCTTAATCAATTTCTTCAGACTGGACGTATACTCATTGACATCAGCAGTAAGTACATTCTTAGAGATGATGTACATTGTATCATTGATATCTACGTTATTCCTCTTGAACATGTAACTTGATCCTGGGGTCAACTATTACCATATTTGGGGGGAAGGTGGCAACTGGCACCTAA
>JALLBB010000854.1:0-11375 GCA_036939735.1 Discostella stelligera
CGCCATAAATAACAGTGCATGCGGCTACAATGCAAGCAAAGGCGGAGATGATGATGCAGAAGAAGAAGAGGAGGAGGATCCTCTCGACGCATACATGAAATCAATCGAGTCAACCAAGGCGACGACGATGACGGTACCTGCTTCGGAGGAGTTGCCGACAACAACAACGATGGCGGGCAATAAATACAATGCTGACTACTTTGGTGGTGGAAGGCTCGACGTCGATGCGGAAGAGGAGGCCACTTCGCATTGGGAGGCTGCTACCGCGCCGTCATCATCATCATTGTTCTCGAACGACGACCGGACTGCGAATCTTCTCGACAACAAGTATCACGGGGATAGAACGTCGCTTCGAACTACTGCAGCAACTTCAGCAGCAGGAACAGCAACGGCGTGGGAGAGATCGGCAGCGGAAGCTCATTCTGGGTTGTCGAATACATTCGTCCGCGCTGGTAGTGGAGTAGGTGGGGTTGACAAGGCGAAGAAACACAAACGAGGAATTAGTGGGGATTGTGAGAACGCTACTGCCGATGATGACGAAGCAGATACTGATGACGACTCCATGCAGGACATTGCCAAACTTCACAAGGCCAAGGAGGAACAACACCTACACATGCTACACCAGGAGGTCGATCCATTGGAACGGATAAATCATCAATTGATTCGATATGATGCCTTCGAACGAGTCTTCTACCAACCGGCGAACACGCCTGCGGGACATGCATGGAGAAAAGAACATGATGTGGTATGCAGTCCATCGTCCTTTGATCCGATACTTGGCTTTGGTGAGCTGGGCGGTGTTGGCGTGGGTGGGACTCGCCATGAGTCGTCTACTACGACTGCGTCCGTGTTCCCCGAGGAGCTGTTGCGTGCCATCGCTCGATCCGGGTACGATTCTCCCACGCTCGTGCAGTCCCAGACACTGTCGGTGGCTCTGAGTGGGCATGACGCATTGATTACGGTACGCGCATACAATCCATTGTATGATAATAATATTTGATGCCTCTCGGGAAGGCATGAATCTCCTCCACCCGATCCAATTCCTGCCTTTCAAATGTTGTCTTTGATTTCGAAATCTCTTTCATGTCATCGCAGGCTGCCACTGGCTCTGGCAAGACAGTGAGTAAATACATTGCGCACCTTGCAATTGCCTATACCGATAAACCTACTGACAAATCACGAAAATCTGATATCATTATTTACAGCTTGCATACATTTGGCCAATGATCGTTCACATTAACGATCAACCGCACATCCAACCCGGAATCGATGGTCCAATCGGAGTAGTCTTAACTCCCACTAGGGAATTGGCAAAACAGGTATACAAATATGCCAAAACGTTCATCGAATGCATAGGAGGAAAGGCCGTGGAGGTTTCGGGAGGTAATCGAGGGACGTGGGAACTAACGAAGGTGCTCAAGTTGGGATGCGAAATCGTCGTCGGAAGTCCTGGCCGATTGATTGATGTGGTAAAGAAGAAAGGGACTAACTTAAGGCGGGTGACGTTTTTGGTGTTGGACGAAGGTGAGACCGTCGTGTGCGTTCGAGCCTTCAAGCCGGATCGTTTTGAGCGGTCTCACTCTGCACTCCCGTAGCTGATAAGATGTTGGATATGGGATTTGAGAGGCAGGTTAATTCCATACTTGAAAATATTCGCCCGGACCGCCAGACATTGTTGTTGTCGGCCACATTTGGGAAGAGGGTAGAGAAGGTGGCGAGGGGTTGGTTGCGAAATCCAGTGAGGTGAGTGTAGTGAGGCGGTGTGTCATCCAGGGTTGAAAACTTGTATCAAAATAATGAGTTATGAGGATGCTCCGATTGTTAGAAAGTGATCTGGACGTATCTGCTATTTTTTGTTTGTCGCACTTCTTTTGTTTGTTCTTGTTATCTTCTTCCCTACTGCTGTCATCCATGCAATACCCGACACATAATGGTCCTAGGGTTGCAATCGGTCGGACGGGTGCTTCGTCAGAACATGTTGATAGTCATGTAATGATCCTTCCTTCGCATTCTGCGAAAATTCAGTGGCTGATGGAGATGATCCCGGTGTTGGTCCCACTTGGTCGTTGCCTCGTTTTTGTCGCGACTCGAGCCGAGTGTGATAATCTCTCTAGTTTGATCCAGAGTTCTTCATCGTTGGTTAGCGTGGAGGACGGCAGCTCCACGACGATAGTATCGATCCATGGTGACAAGGATCAACGAGATCGTAACCTTGCCATATCTCAATTTAAGAAGAACCCGAGAGCGATTCTTATTGCGACTGATGTTGCCTCGCGTGGTCTGGATATTCCTGATGTTGCTGTTGTGGTGAATTTCGATGCAGCAAAGAACATAGACGCTCATGTCCATAGAGTAGGAAGAGCTGGGCGATTAAAGAAAGAGTCCATCGACGGTTCGGGTGGGCAGTTCCAACGGGGTGTAGCATACACCCTCCTAACGGAGAAGAACGCCAATTTTGCTGCCTCGCTTGCAGATGCCTTTGACAGAGAAGGGAGAGAGGTCAGTGAAGAGTTGGCACGTCTGTGCAACAAGAGTAATCGATTCGGAGGTGGGAGATTAAAGCCGAGCAAGGTTGGTCTGGGATTCAGTGAGGAACGGAGTCACTACGGTCCATCAAATTCTGATCAACCAGCAAAAAAGAAAAATCGATGGGGTTAATGTACCTCATAAAACTGAATAGATTGACTACTACTTCAGAAATGTCACTAGCGGATGGTCCTCTCCCCTCGAACCTACCAAAATATTTTCTCCAAGGAGCGTGCAAGGCTACGTAAAATAATTTTGCCCTGTTCACTATTACAAGAAGCAGCTGCCGCCGTGCATATCGATGCTAGCTTTTCACCATCGGCATCCATGCTTGTCAATCCGCCATGTACGGTTGATGCTAGAAGACTAACGGAACCTTCTGATGACGATTGAGTTACTCGTTTAAGTGATTCGAGATGAAAAAGTAATGATCGTAATAACCTCTTCATTCCGTCGGCAATATTGGCGAATATCAACGGCACTTTCTTGTCGGAGTTGCGAGTGCCCACAATAACTTGACATGCTCGTTCGATGACGAATTTCAATACTGGAACAACGGACTTTAACACCTCTTCCAACAGTAACGCTACAGTTTGTGCGCTCTTTTCCGCATGTTGGCTATCATCAATAATCATTTCGATTCCCTCCCCCAGGTCCTCCCTAGAAACATCACAACGCGAGCATGCGCCGCAAATAGAGCTGCGCAACGCCAACGATACAAACTTCCACCAACGACCAAGTACTACGCCGCTGTTACCGGCAGAGGTGGAAGGCTCATCAAAGTCCCCCGCTAATGACCATTTCGCTACAGCCAAAGCACTCACTATCTTATTCGTCATCAAGCACTCCAGCATTGCATTCACAAATGCCACATCCCACAACGGGACAAAATTTGCCACTTCATTCAATATGGACACTTCACCTGCTAACAACAATTCGTCGTCGTCAAGCTTTCCAGATGACATACTATCAAGCAAATCAGCATCGCGTGCCAATGCCGCAAGGACAATAGGTTTGAAACGCATGATGGCATCGTTCATGTCCTCAAGTAAATCATCTGTCTCGTCTACTTCGTCATCCATCATAGCATCAGTGGCATCCGTTCCTTCATCACCGCTGTCTGCGAAGCTTTTGCGTGCTGTCTTAGCAAGTCTCATCGACCTTCGCCTCTCGCGCAGAACAGGATGGAATAATGCCCGTATGACCAACCTTGCCCTCCACCATGCACTTTTGTGGTACATTGATTTCTCCGCATTCGCCAATGCGCCAGAATCGTAGGATTCAGAAACTTCGTCTGAAATAATGTACTGGCGAATAGCATCTGGATCTTCAGCGGTATTCCACATACGATGAATTACATCCTTTTCCATCTGGGAAACTTCATTTTCCAACCTTTCGCTATCAAGCACTGACTCGACTAATGCACTCCCGGAGGGCAAACAATTCTTGACAACATCGACCATTCCTTCGCTTGAGACGGAAGCGATAGAACGTAGGGCTACCTTAATAAATTCACCCCGACTGTTTCTCCCACTACTCCCGGCATATGGCGCCCAATGGTCCCAGTACGCTCTTGGCCATTGATAATCTGTATTCACCAAATGAAATCCTAGCCAGATTCCCAAATTCTCTCTCGCTGAAGGGGTTAGACTAGGTATGAAATCTTGAAACATGCCACTTATTGCCAATGCAATTGCTTGAGGCACGAGAGTGGGTTGTAATTTGGTCATTTCCAGTAATATGCGTGAGATGTAAAGATGGGAATGGAGTGGGGAGGTAGATGGAGTGGAGGAGTTGATGGGGGTGGCTTGAACAATTAGGGATAAGAGTGATTCGATGATACCATATTCGATTCCCTTGGTGGCAACGGATTGTGCGTTATCCGAAGATAACCTGGTGACAGATGAGGGTTTGAACAGGTAACTCACTGACCAAATCTGTTCGGCGATTTCCTTGGCAGTATTTCGTTCTGCACCAGCTTCACTGACCATAGGTCGATGACACAGTAATACGTCGCGTATTGCATCCGACAAAAAGAAGCGGTCTATCTGTGAAAATGTATTCACATACGAGTCAAGATTTGGATTGGCCTCCTTCTTTTCGTCTTCTTCCTCCTCCTCATCTTGAATACCATCTTCTTCAATGGGGTTAGGCGGAGCATCAAAGATTGCTAAACGACCAAAGACAATTCCATCCAATGACCTGCAGCGAATCTCAACATTTTCATTCCCTCCACCACCAACACCCTCCCCGCTATCTTCGACGGATAGCAGATACGGAATAGACTTGCACCGCCGTTCATCCCCTCCAATCAAGTCAAGCAGCAGCGGATCCCCCCCAAATGACATAGGTACTGTCTCAGTTGTAAATGCTTCCATGTTCATTTTCCCTCCCAACATTGTTACGACAGTACGCTCGATCACAAGTGCTTTCCACGGAGCGTCATCAATTAGTGAAAATCTCGTCGTTCCGCACAATGGAGAAGACGACGACGATGGATCAGTCGATGGCGAGGCAATTAACTTGCGAACAGTGCGTAGTAAATCTTGCAATGTGTCCGCACACAAAGCGGGTTGATCACCCTCCATGATATCGTCCTCCTCCTCATCCTCCTCCTCCTCCTCTCCATCGTCGATAGCACCCAAGGCCGGGGGGGCATCGTCCAACTCTCCCTTGAGCAATATACTTGATGTTCCACATGCCGGATCAAACTCGCTTACATATCCTGAAGCAATACCAATAATGTTACTTTCAATCGAATCAATCATTTCCGATATACGATGGCGTATGCTCCCTACTCCATCCTCTTCTTGGGCACTCATGATAGGTAGCACGTACGGAATAGTGGATAATACCAACGAGGCTAAGAGCTGACTCGCCCGAGACATTGCACGAGCGCGCATGACACCCCCCAGTTCTCCACTGGACGAGGACCACGTAGTCGCACAGTAGGCGGCACGCACGGCACCCTCCACCAATACATCCAACAGACTCAATAGCGACTTTCCACCTTCTTCACCATCACCACTTTCCAAAGCAGTGTCATTGCCATCGAACGATACAATACCCACACATGCCAAATGGGCAAAGTAGCGCAATAGCAATTTACATCGAGTATAGGCATCCAATTGCATTCCATTACCGAATCCTCCATAACATTCGTCACGACTGCGTTGATTTTCCTTCGACTTGAGGAGGGCGACTTGTTCTTCCTCACTCGCCATCATCCTTGCATTGTCATCGTTGTTGTTGGTATCATTCTTTTCTCCCCCCGTACAATCATCATCATCTTTACAATAATAATCCAATGCCATGTCCAAATCGCGTCCCAGCAATCTCATTCCCAACGTCACGCAACGTCGTGCAAATCCGGCATGCGTCTCTCGCGGCGCCTTTTCGTTCACGCCCAAGGTCAATGCGGCGTAGGAGGGCGTTTGAAGCGGTAAATTCGACGAACAGGATAGGAGGAGCGACGCGAGCGATCCCGCTTCGACGGATGCATCGATGACGTGATTTTTATTTTTGATCGGCGAGGAAGGAGAGGATGCCGATTCATCGACGACGTTGCGTTCCGGAGGAGGATTGTAGTGGTAGTCGTCGTCGGCAGCAGCAGCACGATGGTCCTCCTTGTTTTCGGTACCAAATTTGAGAAACAGCGGTGCATTCGACGGACCGCACAATACCTCCACCAAATCGGATACATTGGTCCCAATTGCCTTGACGATTGGTCGGATTTCGACATGATGTGCATCATTGCAGTTGTTGGTGTCGTGATTTTCCAACTCAGTAGGTGCGTGATTTTCCGTAGTTGCAGTAGTAGTAGTAGTAGCAGTAGTTGTTGTTGAATTCGCAGTAGCCACCGAAGCAGCCAGCACCACATCTGCCGCTCCTCCCAAATCGCCCATTTTGGCCACCATGGCCGTCAATTGCTTCATCATGGCATTTTGGGGGGAGACGCTTTTGGTTTCGGTGGTGAATCGATTGGCGGGATGACGCGGTTGTCGGGGCTGCTCGCTGCCGCCACCACCCCCCCTGTGGTTGTAGTGGCCTCGACCTCTGCCTCCTCTACCGCCGCCGCCGCGATGGCCATAATGCCCCGCAGTAGTAGCATCCGATTCCTCCCGTCGATAGGGATGATGATGATTGTATCTCGGCCGCCCGCCACCACCTCTTCTTTGGCCATCACCATCACCCCCTGGATGACGTCCTCCTCCTCCCGACCCTCGGCCACCACCACCGCGATAACCGCCACCGCTGCCACGATATGCACCACCAGAAGCTAGTCTGGGATTATTGTATCGATCGGATGCCAAGGCTCCATCCATTCTATATTGAATAGTTCTTCAAGGTGTGACTTTATGATGGTTTGTAGTACGATTTTGAGGGGGAAAGTGGCCGGCGGGGGGCATGCAGGCAGGCAGTGGTACGTACGTTGGTCGTAGTATCGTAGGTAGATACCAGGCCACAGGCGGTGTGTCGGACAGACAAGGCGTTCTTTTTTTCAAAATTTCCACACCAAAAATTTGAAATTTACAAAAAAAAATATTTTATTGCACGAAAGCGAAACAAGGGCGAAGGAATTAAAGTACTATGATGTACTTAGGGCGCGAGGAGGCAGGGGGGAGGAGTTAATAATTTTTTGACCATGACCATGACCTGGCTGTCGCTGCTCCCCCGCCGCCGCCTCAGACAATAGATACACTGTTGTTTTCATTGAATCTTCGTGAACGCATCATCCAACTTCGTATTCTTTGTTTACTTGTTGCACTTTATTACATCCAGACGGAAGGTGAAAGAACAGTCAGGAGACACCATAACAAAATATCCACCGCGACAGAAGAACTTAGAAACCAGCAGGGTAATTGATAATTGGGTAGTAGTTACCAATTACCAACTCTTTCTCTAGAGAGAGAGGATAATCGAGTGAGGGGATAGCGTGAGAGCAGAGAAAGAGAGGGGGGAGGGGATTTTGTTCTTTGACGAGCTAGTATCATCTATTCTAGCTCTACCTAGAGTCAATCACTAACCAAATCCTGTGAATGATTCAGGATGGACGGTGCTATCGGAACTCATCATGGCGATGACATTGGAATTGATTCAGATTCGCACGTCGATGTTGTCGCTACTGGTGCACCAGTAGCGGCCAATACTGGTCGCTTCGCTACCAACAGCAGCAGCGACACCGACAACAACACCGAGACCGACAACAGTGTGCATGCCCACTTGAATTACTTGAAGGAAGAGGAGAATGAAACTACAACCGTTCTCTCGTCGCCAGATCCACCCTCGTCAGTGGTCATCATGCATAGTATCGCCTCGTATTTGTCACTGGGGGATGCCATGAGCATGTCCGTCGCAGCCACAGCTGCATCGTCGGGGGGGGGATTCACCACCCCCTCTCCCACACGATGGGGAAATTACAACAACAGTAGCAGGAGCAACATCATTAACAATAGTGGAGGAATATTGCGATCTGCGGCATCAGCGCCCGTATACCAGCATCCGCACATGTCGTCGGGGCCGTCGAATGCTGCTGCTGCTAATGCTACTACTATTGCTCAATGTCATTCCTTCGACTATCATCATCGTCAGGCATTGCACAATGCTATCTTAATGCGATCTCCGGAGGAAGAAATGGAGGAAGATGAATGCATCATTGCAGAAATAATTGCCAACAACAATCATTACAACAACAATATCAATAATAATATTAGTTACTGGGAAAGATCGAATGAGGCGGGGAATTATGACAATAACAACATCATGCTAAGTCATCATGATCATAATGATGATAGATTGATTTTCGGGTTAGAAGAAGGAGGAGGAGAAGAGGAGGAAGAAGAAGATTGGTTCGTTGGCGGTGGAGTACGAGGTCTATTGTCCTCCCCCATACCCGACGACAATGACGAATTGCAACAACAAGCATCATGGACACCCGCCGGTCAGGCCACGGGGGAATGTGAACATGATGAACGCTTCGAGTGTCTGGCAGGTGGAGGCAATAGTGACATTCTTGTGACATCATCGTATCAAGAAATGGAAGAGGGAAACTGCAAACATGCTCTTCCTTCTTCTCGATCTCAGGAGATGCTATCGTCATCGTCCCACCCGATGCAAATACACCGTAATTCACCTCCTCATCCTCACGACATGGCTCTCCAAAAACTACAGCAACGGCAACAGAAACAAATACTACAAAGTAAACTAGCAGCCGCGGTGTTTTCCCATCCACATCCATTACGACACTACTGCTTGGATGCGTATGCTACCGCGTTGGGCTTGAGTGCGGAGCGTCGACGGCGCAGGTTTAAAATGATGATGATGCGATCATCGCCGGGAAGAGGGGGGATGGGATCGAACCCAACAGTGGATGATGTGGGGAATCATGACAATGCCACAAAGGAGGGCCGAGGTTTTGACGACAATGGTGAAACACGACTGACATTGCAAGGCACTCGTTCGTCCATGTCCACATCCGGCACTACAGCTTTCAATACCGTCCCTATCTCGCCAGTAACCTACTTTGCTCCACCCCAGCACGGTCCTCCACTTGTTCACATAATATTAACGGCGGTCATCTACGATAATGTTCCACTCTCGATCCTCCTCGAACTACTTGAATCGACGTGCGATTTATCCCTATCCGCACTCTGGGCTACCGGGCACATTACCACCTCGACCATCGAACATATCTTCTCTTCCATATGTAATGTCGCCTCCCACATATTAGATATCTTGTCCAAATTCAATCCCTTTCATGTATTGGAATTCATTCTTAATGCTCAACGACGTGCCATGGGTAAGACGGGAGATGTATTGGTGAGTGGAATACAGAGTGTGGCCACGGGGGTTGGGTCGGTGAGTAATGCAGCCTTGAATCGATTATCACGGTCGGGATTGGCATTGGCAGGAGGCGTCGTAGGCAGTCGAAATTCGAATCATCACGTCGGAGAGGGAGGTGCGGGACATCATCAGCATCACCACCACCACCAAAGGGCTGGGAATGTGGTGGTGGGAGATAAAATTTTGGATAGCAAGGTGAGTGGCATTGGTCATTGAATTGTACTCAACTTCCGTCCGTCACCTTTGCTAATTTGATTGCTCTCATTCGCGTCCAAAAAAATACACAGCTATTTCACCGACTCCAAAAGATGGAAAGCGTATCGAGGCTCGTAGCCTACTCTGAGAGGGTCGGGGAGGAAGCATTTAGTGCGCACGCAAAGAAGCGTGCCCAGCGTATGATGCACTACTCGGTATCCTTCCGACCATTTACGGCCACAATCCAGGCCGTTGGAGGAAGCAGCGGCAGGAAGAAATCCTCTTCTGGTAAGATGAAGCACAGCGTTTCCTTCGAACGATCAGTATGTGGTGGTATTGCCGCAGAAAATCATCAAGGCGGTGATGACGGTGATGGTGACAATGGATCTGTGTCGTCGGAATCGTTCAACTCGTCGGGAAGTATTTTCATGCGCACCCCAACCTCGTTTCCTCCCACGCCTACCAGTCGACTGTACTACTTTGAACGAGGTAGTCAGGTACGTTGTCGCGTAGTAGTTTACCGTTTCGTCCACCCTTAATTTTTCTCGAATTTCACGCTTTTGCTAATGTGCGCCATATCCGCGCCTGATAGTTCACTGAAAACGTAGTGTTTCTAGCAAGAGATCAACTCCGCGTTGAGAGAGGCGTGATCGACCAAAATTTGCAAACCCGCGCCATGGCCAAAGCGCTCATCGAGGGTAGTCGACTAGCGGTTTTCGATGCCACGTGCGTCGGCTATGGCATAGTTCTATCGTGTGGACAACATATTGCAACCAAAGTTGGGAATGAATTGTACAGCAGCGCTCGGAGTATGATACCGGTGATGCGAAACACTTATGTCTATTTTGAGATATCTGTATCGCCATCCATGACCAGAAATGATCCGAACAGCAGCAGTGGTTTTCCCCCGACACCAATGATGGATACGGCAACGTTGTTAGTTGGTCTATCTAGCTTGGAAATGCCACTGGATACATTAGTGGGTGCTTATCCCGGAACGGTGGGACTATGTAGCTCGGGTCAAATACTTCAATCGGGACAATGGTGCTCATTACCAAATCCAGAAGATAGCTCATACGGAAGCAGTTCCACGGTCGGTTGCTT
The DNA here is from genome assembly GCA_036939735.1 of Discostella stelligera. Lineage (NCBI taxonomy): Eukaryota > Bacillariophyta > Thalassiosirophyceae > Thalassiosirales > Thalassiosiraceae > Discostella > Discostella stelligera. The sequence continues at coordinate 10,669 of JALLBB010000854.1, forward strand.
GGTGTACCTAGATGATAGTTCCGAGTATGATACCTCTGACGGACCCCATGTTACTGTCGATGTAACGTTCAACATTAATGGGTCAATTGTCCCATCCTTCTCATCCAGTTCTAATAATGCTACCACATCAACGTCTGCAATGCAAGAAGGATCATCATCAGATGGATGCATTGAACCAACACTATCCTTAATTGTCCCCAAAGCGCTGGAATTTTTTCCCACGGTCACCCTCCACAGTTTCAAAACAAGTGTCATGTGCCGGTTTAATTCCGATGATTTGCTCGCAACCTCACGTATGGAAATCGGCGCACAACCGGGTGTGGTCGTGTATGCGGTTGATGGTAGTGTCGTATTGGATGAAAGTGAGGAGGATGAATTCTTGGATAGTTTGTCACGTTGCAGTGAGTTTCAACGCAGTCAAGTTACTCTTTGAAGTACGGTGGTGATGGTGATGGTTCGTTCGTTAAAGTCTATTAAACATACTTACGGCTTTGAATAATATCAAATCTCCGGGGCTTGCCCAGCAAAGCAAGACCCTGTTGTTTCCCTCATTTGGGGATTCTGTGAACAGGCACGTACCCACAGGCTAGCAAGTGCGTTCTCAAATTATGAAGTTTCTCAACACGAGAGAATACCTGGGTTTGTTTTCGCTGCAGTGACAGCGACAGCAGTGGCAGCGACAGCAGTGACAGCAGCGGCAGCAGCAG
>JALLBB010000855.1:0-11314 GCA_036939735.1 Discostella stelligera
CAGGAGCGGAGCGATACACCGCCCCGTTTGGGTGTTTTTTGAAATCTCCGCAAGGCATCAAAACCACTCAAACGTACAGTACCATGACCCTGACACCGACGCTCACACCCATCCAGTCCCGACTCCCGACAATAATTACTTGTCCAAAACCTCAACAAGTTATTCTAACATAAGGCTGGGCAGCACATGACCCCTCTAGAAATTATTTCTGATGACAACGTCAATGATGATTGCCTTTCTTATGATGAGTCGCAACCGAATCATACCGAGAATGACGACCGAAAATTGTTGTCGGTGGATGACCACCATCCTTCTTCCGAACGCGAACAAAGCAAGTTGCGTCACTGGAAAGAATCTTACTATGCCACGGGACTAGTCGAATCGACATGGTCTGATGAGTGGGAAATACACAAAAAGAAAAAGTGCTGTGATTGGGGGTGTGGATGCATTTACCCGAGCGCCGTGGTTTGCACGTGGTTAGGCGCCGGTAGAATTGGAAATATGGCTGTGTTGAAAGAGAGATACTTCATGATAGAGTCCGATGAAGAAGAATATGACGGAGATGAAGATGAAGAAGGAAAATCATCTCAACGGCCCGACGATGCATCCAATAAGCCGACAGCAGCATTAGCATCTACAAAGACGGTGAAACTACTAGTGCGCAAGCGTGAAATTCAATTGATTGTCGGACCTTATTGGCCATTACTCATTTTCATCACGTATCCACTCATACTTGGGATGTCGGCTTTCACATTGTACAGAGGTATTACTGGGAAGCCGCTGGGAGTTCAAATTTTATGGGTGTTATTGACGATGCAACTTATCCGATCACTCTTCAACACGGGTTTTCGCGACCCGGGGATTGTGCCACGGCGCACGAGACCTCCACCTGGGAGAGAATGGAGAAATAGATTAAGTTTAGGGGAAAAAATAGGAGAGTGGAAATGGGACGATCAAGTGCAGTCGTATCGACCAAAGAATTCTACGTATTGCTCTGATTGCAAAGTTGTTGTAGAGGATTTCGACCACACGTGAGCTTGAAAGTTATCACTATTATGTACCACCTCTCCCTATTTTACTGCGCTAAAAGGTTTCTCTGTACTTTCATGCTCAGCTGCCCTTGGACGGGTACGGCCATCGGTAAAAAGAACATGGGTTCCTTCCAAATGTTCGTGAAATTAGTCTTTGTGTGCCTTGCGTTTGATAGTTACTTACTGCTTTCAGTCGAGGCTTGATTGGTGCTTTCAATACTGTTTCATTATCGCACTCTCTTTAGTTCAGTGGAGTCAACATCCAACTCTTCCACTACTGTCTATGCATCAATAACTTAGGCGACACACAACATAAACACATAATCTTAATGCCACAGATTTTCATGAATCCATAATATTATGCAAACTGCGAGGAGAATAACTACTGACGTTCATCATCTTAGTGATGTTGAAGATGACAAAACAATGCAAACGATCTGGTCAATTTTTTATTTTAGAGAGGTGGTCGCCGCAGCTAGCACTTGTAAATTGACTCGACTCAACGGGGCCGCTTGCGTGTTCACTGTTCACCAGCAGCAAACAAAGCTACACTGAGGTGCTGGCAGTGTAGGTGTAAGTTGCGGACATGGCCGTATCCAATCGAAGGATGCCCTCCTCAACTAATACTCTCCATCACGCGGACGATGGAATCGTCAACTTTGGTAGAAAAATCCGTCAGAAGCCAATTTCCTCGCTCGAAATTGCAAACGACGACGACGGCGACGACGACGACCGCGAGTCGCAACTGGGTGTAGTTGTAGGAGAAGATGGAATCGCCGACGAAAAGTCGTCGCCATCGACGTCCATCGATGACAAATATCACTCCGAGCGAGAACAAGCCAAGTTGCGTCATTGGAAGGAATCGGAGCATGCCGCTGGATTGGTAGAGCCAAGTTGGGGGGATGAGCTAGAAGCTTACCGGAAAAAAGGATGCTGCTGCCCAGATCGCGAGGCCATGGGACAGATGTTTCACGAGGAAATTGATCCCGGTTGTGGATGCATCTACTTGAGCGCGTTAATTTGTTCGCGGCTGGGTGCGGGCAGGATAGGGAACATGGCTGTGTTAAAAGAGCGATATGTCATGGTAGAGGCCGATGAAGAAGATGAGGATGAAGAAAATCTGGAACGGGTGGATGGGTTTGTTGACGACGACGATGAAGAGGGCTTAACGGTTCATCAACGCAGCAGCAGCGACAATAACTCAAAGTGCACGAACACAACAACGTCAACAAATGCGAAGCGTCTTGTGCGCAAGCGTGAAATCCAATTGGTTGTTGGACCTTTCTGGCCGATGCTACTTTTCATTACGTACCCGCTTATCTTTGGAGTATCGGCATTCACATTGTACAGTGGTCTACCTGGGAAACCGATTTATATTCAAATCGCATGGGCACTATTAACGCTTCAACTAATCCGATCACTCTTCAACACGGGATTTCGTGATCCAGGAATATTGCATAGACGTACCAAACCTCCACGAGCGAAAGATGAAAGCGATGATGATCATTCATCAAGGAGAATCGGTTTTCGATGGGGGAATGAGAATGGGCAATGGAGATGGAGCGATCAAGCGCAGTCATATCGACCAAAGAATTCCATGTATTGTCCTGATTGCAAAGTTGTTGTGGAGGAATTTGATCATACGTGAGTGTTTGCCAAATTCTTCGTTTATTCGAAACATGAAAAAAGATGCTCAAACCTTCCCCGCAACCTACCTAAATAGTTGTCCGTGGACGGGCACTGCCATTGGAAAAAAGAACATGGGTTCCTTCCAAATGTTTGTTGGCCTTGTATTCATTTGTCTCGTAATGGATATTTTTTTATTGACCGTTGGGACAATGATGTAAAGATCGCTTTTCACTGGTGTCGAAGTACTAGTTGGAATCATGCGTGAGGTATTGACCATGTGTTGTGTTGTCAAATGGTTATAAGAAGCAAGTTTCATGGACAAACTAGAGAGAGAGAAATGCAGTCAACTTGAGCTCATCGCTATCCTTCGGCGTTCGAACGTGTTTGGAAACTATGCCGTCAAAACTAATCTCAAGGTAAAATATATGTCCCGCAATCTGCATAGTACGATAGATACTAGGTAGTAGTACATCTCAGAACCCTCCCATACAATCTTCCGTGACGAATAATAATTATTTATCATGAGCCGCTACTGTTGGCGTCTTCATCCATCGAGTGCTGGAAGATGGCCTAGTTCAACGTCCGAACAATCTGTAGCTGTAGGAAAACGCGCAGCTGTATGCAACTCAAAATTCTGCTTTCATGTGAACGACGATGTGTACATTCGTCCCAAGTCTGTACGAGAGTTGGGCATCTCTGGTCGTATCGTCGATATTAGCTTCAATTCAGCAGCCAAATCTTGTAATAGTAATGAAATCACCGCGGATTCACCTTGTCAACGAGGCAAAAAGAGAAGGTTGGTAGAAGATGCAAGGGTTTCAGTTCAACAGCACTGTTTTGACAATACCGATCGCAGCAAAAGAAGTGGCGGTGCTACGAAAATAGGAGTCAGACCATCTCGATTATTCCCAGTGTATGATATTTGCAATGATGAAAAATCTATCAAACAAACATTGTTGATAATAACACCGGACACGACGAACTATCGACAACTGGCTACTTCTCATATTCGATCGTCCGATAAAGTCTTGGAAATCGGAAGTTCCACGGGAGAATGCACTGCTCTGATGATGCGACGATTGTTCCAGCTTCGTCAGAAGCACATCAAAGAGGCAGGAGAGAAAGACGAAGACGCGTCGGACATCATGTTTCATGGAAAAATCGTGGCGTTTGACGTCGGGGCAGATATACTGGACCAGGCACAAACACGTCTGCTTGCTGAGATCGATGGGTTGGTTCCTAATGAGGGGGGAGAAATAAAAAGCAAAATTTATTCGCGATTGGTAACACTTCAGAAAATTGATGCAGTCACCGATCCGAAAGGAGCTTATGCTATTGCTGTGACAGGCAGGAAGCCAGATATTATTCTCATTGATATTGGAGGCAACCGAGAACTCAAAGGTGTGGTTCGTATGATTGATTGGGTTCAGACAGCGTTTGCGAATGATCCTCCACGATTGGTAATCGTTAAAAGCGAGTCACTTGTAGAGGAATTTTCTAAAGCCTCCGATAGAAAAGAGGAGGAGAAATCGTCAATGAATCGCATACTTTCCAACGAATCAACTCGACTACATGTGATGGAAAATGGTGTTATCGAACATGCCCAACAATGGTTTTCATCGTTGGTATTATCTTTCGCAGAAAGTAGCAGCGACGGAAAAGGTAGCCGTTCAGAAGAGCAACCAACGATACCAATACAAACGGTACCGAAATACACCCATCCAGTGCAAGCACCACTGGCTCTGTCGCCAAGGGATGATGTGACTCCCATCTGTAGGTTCCACAATTACAGTTCAGATGGATGCAAGAGGTTCAATGATAGCAGGACGTGTCCCTACGATCACGAATACTGCCATTGGTGTAAACAAATTGGTCATGTGGCCTTACATTGTAATCGTTAATGAATTCTGTACCACTTGTTCTTCTATCTTATGTTCAATGGACATGAATGAATTCTCTACTCTACGGGCGTAGACTAAGTAAACTCAGGTCACCTAAAATATTCCGTCAGAAACGTGTTGGACTTAGGGCCGAAGAAGCCATGCATGTCTGGGAAAAATCGTCTCTCCGTGGCATTTCTAAAGGAGCTGACCAATGTCAGGCCCGAGAAAATAGTTGAAATGCCCGCGATTACTCATTCTTTTCTGTCGCTGTTGTCCAAGGTTCCTTATCTGACGCTTCACATACGGACTCCTCAATGGAGCGAGGATTGGGCTGTGCTTTCGTCTCAGTCCAAGTGAGTGAAGTGCTTCCTTTTGCTGGGAAGTGGACCAACCTGATTCGCTCCAAAGCGAAACAGGCTGTGCATTGCCGCTTCCTCGCCCTGGCTTAGAATCAGTGACCGCGAACATTTCAGATCTAAGACGTATGACAACATCCAAGCTCAAGAGATTTTCCGCACTAAGTTTCGGGGCGGCGTTTTGGAGAAATTGATGAATTGCAGTGTCTGATGAACTTTGCCACTTCGCGGAACCAACGCCCTGAACGACAATCAGACAGAGTGAGTCAGAAACGGATAATACATGGCAGTATTCTATGCGACTTGGTGATAGATTGCCGCGGATGTCCCCAGCAACTTCTGATTCAATGCTATATTTCATTGGATCGGATGTCTCTGAAATGGAATGATTGCATAGCAATTCGTCAATGTGCACCCAGTGATGGAAGGGCCAAATAAGCCCACGTATCTCTGTTGGTCGATCGCTGCTATTGCACAATGTAGTTGATACGTACAGCGGCTTCCACTTTGAGTTGGAATGATAATTTGGCTCCCCACTTGGCTTTGGTTTCCCCGATTCCATTTGCTGTGCTTTATGGATAGCAACTATTACAGCAAGAGGCAAGCCACCGGAATTATTTCTTACGAACTCATCAAATAGATCAACGAACTTTTCAGGCGATGATTTTTGCAACTCCCGTTTTGTCCGTACAGTTGAATGATGTGACATTGAGGATTGTGGAGTCGAGGTTGGCAGTGAGTGAAAATTTTGGACGGTATCTTCGGCGAAGAAAATATGCATCAGAGCAAGCAATTCAGGGAGGCACGATCGGATGTACATGATTGGAAGACATGATTGATGATGAGAAATTTCGTCGATTACCACCGATAGTCTTCGAATACTCAAGATGCAATGAAACAGACTGAAAAATAGGAAGTAGTAAAATAAGTGCAAGGTTATTATTTTTGAACATTCATTGTTCAAGTATACAGAAACAAATCAACTCACTCGCACTGAAGCAAATTATCAATTGAGGCAAGCGCCAATTCTACGCATCGAACTTCTCTTTCAATATTGGATAAGGCGCGTATAGGAATGCACCGATCATCATCCTTGCTTCGTAACGTAGTAAGGGGTTGCAACATATGTTGACATTGCCCTGCTAATGCGCTCCACTTTTTCTTCACACGACTAGCGTCTGAAGTTTGATCATTACTTATAGCTGGGCTGTGTCCATGTCGAACCTCTCCACTCTTAGAATGTGATATCGAATTCCGCTGGCAGCAAAGGACTGCATGAACTCGAATTAGTAGGCATCGGGCGTCGATGAAACCGATAAGAGCGTCCAGCGTTTCACGAAAGGATACTGCCGCAAGCTCACGTCGATCGTTGAAATTCATTTCTGTACCTCTGACCTTCGCTGCCAGGTCTGAAACAAGTGGAAGGATCGGCACCGCTGACAAGGGCGTATACTTGTTACTAGAGGTAGGATTATCACCCATTCGAGATCCGAGTACAGAATCACAAAGGTATTCTCCAACAATAATGAGGTCTTCTCGAATTTGTCTGTAGGTTGCAATAAGTCGGCGAGAACCAAGTTTGCCTGTATCCAAGAGAGATGTGTGAGGAAGAACATGAGGCGGGTGAGCATTAACTTGATGACTACTGGTTGAGGAGTATCGCTCTTGTCGATCAAATACTGATGGATTCTCTTTCCGCTCGATCCGTTTTTGGTTAGTCCCTCCTCTTCCTTCTCCTACATTGCATCGCTCTGGGTCAAGGACATGTTCCATGCGAGCGTAAAGGCATTCCACCCCCACCAAATTCATAAAGGGTGAGATAAAACGTTCCCACTCCGTCTCTACAATTGCATTATTCCATTTCATCATGCCACCGCCAATAACATGAGTATTAGATTGTTGTGGTGGAGTCAACGAGAACTTTTTCTTGATAGGACTATTACTCCACATACTGTGATGAGATGTGAGCATCTGTGGAGACCACTCCTTTCTCTGATGGGATAATAGTAGCGGCGATGACGGGGCCGAAGATGTTCCGTCAGCCACGATTGATTCATGGATTTTTTTGACATGATTTGTAGTAATACCAAAGGTCCTGTAGAGTGTGTCTGCCCCCTTCTCCAACACTCCAATAGCCTTCGCTGCAGCAGAAATAGCATTCACAGTGTCTTCAGATGTAGACGCGAGATGATGGCAGTATTCAGGTAAGAGAGAATTCAGGTGTAGTAAAAAGGTTGCGAGTAATGAATTCTGGTGGCGATTATCAACCCGAGGTACTACCGGTTTGGAAACATCTTCCTTGTCCAGATGAGAGGGCTGTGATTTTCCCACTGCCGATCCAATGTCGTCAAAACTCGATGAGCGATAACGCTGTTGCTGTCGCCGATGAAGTTGGGAAGATGGGTGGTCAAAGTCTTCGTCGTCACCGTCCCCTCCTCCCTGGTCCTGGCGGCGGTGTCGCTGAGGATGGTGGCGATTCACTGTCACATTCGGACTAAGCCGTGCTTTAGTAAAATTGGAGGAGTGTGAACACGGCAGAGGAGCAGCAGGCGCCAGAGGGATAGTACTGGTAGTGCCACTCAGCAACATTGCCCATCCATTTCCCTGCAGTTGCAGTATGCAGTATTGTTGCTGGTGTTGTCAACTAAAAACTGAAGAGATAGAGAGGATCATGATCATGCATGAGGTGAGCAGCGTCGAGCGAGAGTGCGCGCTTGGCGGCGGCGACCAGGCAAATAATACATCCCATTTTTATTGTGGAGGAATCAATAAATTTTGACCGCGAAAAAAATCTGCCCCCCGAAAAGATTGGAATAGGATAATAATCATCGAGCCGAAACGTATCCAGCTCAACAACAATGGCAACAACACCTAGAACAAACCCCTACCGCACCATCGCTGTCGCAATTGATGATGATGACGAAGTTCGTGTCGAATCAACAGGGGAAGGTGTCAAGAAAACTGCCACCACGCCCTTGATGATCGAGTCGGTGGATGAGAGGAGAGATGAGCAAGTTTGGCAAGGAGAAGTAGAACGAGAGGGAGAGCGACGATGGGCGTCAACTTCTAGGTTCAAGCTCATCGTGGTGTCGATTTTTGCAATGTCATTGGTTGTCGTTGGGGGTAAGAAATATCGCAATGAAATTTACTCCCTCAGCAGCGGCGCAAGCGATCCCGGCTATAGCAATAACCAGGAAATAGTTAACGAGGATTATGGCGGGGGAAATGATTTCTTTGTTCCACTCTCCGCTGATGAGCGAGAGGAGATGAAAGAATTTCTTCGATCAACATTGCGTAAAACGAAACATGCCCTTCTCAATAGTGCTGGTGCAAGTGGCAATCGTGGAACTCTCCAACAATCTCCCCAACGTACGCTCGTTCTCGATTCAGATTTGCCCAAGCAGTTCATGCACATGCATCACATGAAGACAGGTAAGAATTTAGCAACTTTGAAAAATCGGAAGTCTGTTATATACTCTTCTTGATTTCACCCTTCTCTCTTACATTGTTTGCCTCAGGCGGAACAAGTATGGACGGGCTAATAAGATGTTCCATAAACAGACAGAGAAATTTGCTGGATGGTTCATCCATCAGTTACAGCAGCTTGTCCGAATGCGGGCCAAGGGTGAAGTCTTGCATGGAAGATTTGGCCAGACAGCTCAATGCATCGGTGATTGACAATGTCTTCTATCACAATGACCCTACCGGATCACCACAGGTTGATTTGCACTCTAGTTTTGACCCTGCCGATGAAGCGTTAGACATTCCCATCGATGATTTAAACGTGTGCACAACATCCGAATCCAACGTCATGAGCTACTGCGCGTCACTTCATACAGTTCGAACATTTGGATGGAAGGATGTGGACAAGATAACAATTATTCGAAACCCGGTCGATCGCGCATGGAGTATGTACAGGTTCAAACTAAATTCTTGTTACAAATGTGAGGAACTAAAAGATGTTCTGCGCAAAATAATGAATGGGACATATACCTATGGAAAGACAGGAGAAGAGAAGATCATTCCAAACTTTGTGTACGGAGCGAGCGATTCGTGTGCGGTTCAAATGATTGGCCATCAAGCAACCAATCTCCTTTCCAGTATAGACTTGTACAATGTTGCAAATGATGTGCGTTTTCCGAAGGAGCGGGAGATTGCGATGGAAGCCGTGCGTAATCTGCGCAAGGAATTCACTTGGATTGGGATTACTGATCGTATTCAGGAGTCCATCGATGGGATACGCACTGTCTTTCCTTTTCTCGCAGATAATTTAACAGAAACAGTTGCCTCGTTGCAAGTCATGTTTCAGAAAGATGATGAGCAGTTCGGTTTGCCAGAAAGTTATGTGGATGTGAGTGGATGTGCATTCGAGCACAGAAATTCGGGAAGAGATCCAACCTGCGGCACAACAGAATTGGATAATGAAACGATTGCACTGATTGAGAAGCTGAACAACAGAGATGTTGCGGTGTACAAGGCAGCCGTTGAGCGATTTAAATTACAAATGGAGGTGCTTGATGAGTATAGGGGTGGGCTCATTTCGTGAGGTGTCTTCAACTGTGTGGCTAAATTATCATCGAGTCCCTTCTGGTTGCCGGTGGCAGAACTTAGTCATTCTGTAAAGTTATTTATTGATGCAAGAACACTCTTCACTTCATCAATTAATCCAATCCTTGCATTAGCTTCATAATCATATTTACTGGATAAGAACATTGCTTGATGTCCAACAAAACCTGCATCCGCTCTTGGTTCAATTATGTCCGGTTCATCCTTACTTGCACTCGGTAGTATCTGCAGGGGTTTACTCGCTTTGCATCCCACATAACCCTTTTTCCTCCCACACGTGCTGCAATCCAATTGTGTGTCACTGTCATGATGTACTTTTCCACAAATGAGACATGTCCAAGTACCGTCTACATTGATTCCCTTTTGCCTTTTACAAGCGATGCAATTCTGCAACATTCCATTGTTTACTTTTCCGCAAATCGAACAGGTCCACGCACTCTTTTGCATAAGTATCGGTTTCGTTGCTTGAGCTTTGCGTTCACGTTCTGAAAATTACCACATTGTAAGAGTTCCAAGCAAACGTGAAAATGGAAATAAAACCATTTAAACTCGAATTTTGGTGTGTGGAGAGAAATATTTGTAAATTATAAGTTCATTACAATATAGGAAGAAATTCGATCAAGCTCCACCACCGCCACCAGCATTCGAAACAGCAGCTCCACCAATAAATTCATAGAAAAATGGGTGTTTCAGAGCCTCATTTGCCGTTATACGTCGTGCTGGATCGTATTGCAGCATCTTCGACAATAAGTCCACGCCGGTAGCATCCAGTGTCGGTACCAATCCCGCAAATCCATTCGAAGGAGGTGGGTAGCGCGGCAAATTGGGATGATATTCTGGTAAGTCGACAATCCCCGGGTAGTCCGCCTGAGAAGGCGTACCCAGGAGACGAAAAATACGTTCGAGTTGATCTGCCTCAGACGTGCCAGCAATAAGTGGTTTACCATTGGCCATTTCGGCAAAGATGCATCCCACAGACCATAGGTCGACGGGTGTTGAGTACTTTCGCGAACCCATGAGCACATCCGGTGCACGGTACCACAGCGTCACAACCTCGTGAGTGTACGATCGAACAGGAATGCCAAATGCTCGCGCAAGCCCAAAGTCAGCAAGTTTCAATTGTCCCTCCCGATTGATTAATAGATTTGGCGGTTTCAGATCACGATGCAACACACGATGATGGTGGCAGTAGGCCACACCCATCAATAATTGATACAAGAAACTTTTCATAATTGGTAATTCCAATCCATTGTCGCATACATCCAAATATTTCTTCAAATCTTGATCGAGGAATTCGAAGACGAGTGTTAATTTCTTTTCGGTGTGAACCACGTCGTAGAGACGGACAATGTTGGGATGTTGGAGTTCTTTCAGACTGCGTGTAACGGATTGACAAATGTATGAACGACGCAAGTAAATAGCTAGTGGTCACGCTTATCAGACATGATAGTGTGTCACTTGAATGCCATTGTCGCTCGACGACAACACAACAACTTCAAAAGTAAACCAACGATGGCGTATTCATACAGCCCAAACTTACAGACTAATCTCTCGAATGGCCGTACTGGGGATGCCTTCATCTTCAGCCTCGAGTCGAATCTTTTTCAATGCAATGATTTCTCCCGACACCCGATCCTTGGCCTTGTAAACGACGCCATAAGTCCCCTCTCCGATCTTTTCCATTTTTTGATATCGTTCCATGATGACTATATTATTGTGGGTATTGATGTAATGTCCGTTGGAATTAGGAAGAGAAAAGGTGATTGACCGAATGGAAGGTAGGTCATCGATATCGAGTGAGGATGGGGGAAATTGAGTTTTTCTTAAAATTATTTCGTAGAAACGATTC
>JALLBB010000856.1:0-11286 GCA_036939735.1 Discostella stelligera
CAAATCGGTGCCAATTTAGTGAGTGGTTCTTAAACCCCGGTGGTTCTTAAACCCCATGGTAAGAAATGTGTCATTTTTTTGTTGGGGAGATTAAACAAAACACCACAGTTTGCAGCAAGGCAAGAATTTTTTTCTTTCTCACAAGAATTGTTGTGTCAGATTGTTTGTTGGGAGATTCAACAAAACAATACAGTTTGCAGCATGGTTTTTTTCTGGCAAGAAATGATGTCTCGGATCTTTTGTTGGGGAGATTGAACAAAATGACTCAGACTGTCTGCTGTACCAAGGTAGGTACAATACACCTCCCTGATAGCTGATAGGACCGGCACAGAACACAGAACCTCATAAAAATATATCAAACAAATTGCGTCTCACTCACAACAATGAAGTTCTCATCCTGTCTTACATACCTCCCCAGCCTCTTGGCCTTGCCCGATGCTGTGAACTCCCTCTTGTTGAGGGCTGGGGCTGACCCGTACTTTAAGTGTTTTATTGACATGAGAAGTGTCTATAATAAAAGCGTGACATCCTGCAATGGTGAAGTACTATGTGCAGATGACTGCGTGAATGTTTGGTATGAGGATGCTAATGATGCTGATTTTGAAGCATGCTCATTGCAGTGTGCTGTCACTGAATCAATTAATTGATTTCTCCAATCCAGAGTTCAAACAATAAATCTTTTCGAACGATGACAATGGTGCATTGTCCCCTCTCCTCCTCCCGGAAATTTATTCATGATTGTAATGAGCGTGGATATAGGGAATAGGGAAAGAGTTATTAGGTATCTAGATTTGTTAGAAAATATAATGTTGAAATCATGATCCTTTACGTTTTTTTGAAAGAATTATCAGCATGCTTTTGTTGTTTCCAAACAAGAACTCATGACATCGTATCCTTTCACTCTCTATATGCCCGCAAAGCGCTACAGATCTTTGAACATATGATGCCATCAATATCATAACTTGTCATCATACGCACGGCAATAATGTAGTTGGCATACACTTCTCCTCTCTGCAGCAGATATCAGGTGATTTCTTAGTGCCACGATTCCAACATATCCCAGGTCTTCCGTAGTCAGCACCTCGGAAGAGGAAAACCCGTTTGAACACCTAAAATAAACAACTCTCTACAAGACCAAGACGTCATGATACACATCAAAGATGACATATCATGTTTTCGTCGAACTTGATAATATTGCTGCATCAATTCTCTCCACTGGCGATGTCAGCATCATTCTCTCCAACAAAGTATCACCCTTTTCGTAAAGCCCTAAGCTTCCGCCAGTATGCCAGAACAAAATGGTCTTATTCCGATATGCCTCCGGATCCTCCTTTACAACCTTCTCCAAAAAGAAATACAACGCCTTTCCAGAGTAAACTGGGTCCAATGTCACACCAGTCTCGATTGCGAATTGCATGATGAAATCTAATTCATCATCCGAGCTGAATGCGTAACCACGACCTTTGCCGTTATAGATGGTCACGGCTTCCCGAATATATTGCTCTGTTGTCATTGTTGAAGGGAGTTCAATACCCATTTCGTCCGTAATGGAGGAAATAGCTCGGTAGAAATATTCTGGATCATCGCAGACGCCAACGGCATGTACTTTTGGAGCAGATTTACCCACTTGGGTGGGATGGCCCACGCCTAAACTCCCAAAGGCCATCGATAATCCAACTACAATACCAGTGGCCGTTCCACCACTACCGGTGGCGAAGACAACATGATCCAATGGAAAATCTGTTGAAGAGTCGCCACCGGCGCCGCTACCACGCACCTCATCGATTTGATGCATCAATTCATCAACTGCATTAATGTATCCCCACGTTCCAAGACCATTGGATCCTCCAACTGGTATAGGGTAAGGAGATTTATCCGTGGACTGAATGTAATCACATACATGTGCAACCAGCGCATTGGATCCCAACTGTCCATACTGTCGATGAGATCAATAATTCGCCACTGTGAATGATACTTTCTATAAAAAACGGCTACGTAATGTAGAGAGAAGAGACAGAGGGGCTCGTACCTCTCGAGGAGTGCACGTATAAATTGTGCTCCCGACCATTCTATCAAACAATATGTTGCCCGTCCATCCAAGATCCTCCTTCTTACTTTGAATTGCATCTGCCCGAGAAGTACGCAGTATGAGATGAGGAGATAGACCCACCATTCGACTTTGTGCGTTGTTCGTTTTATCATAATGTTGCGCAGATGAAAAAAATGATTGAAATGAAAGATGAATCCATGAGATGGAACTCTTCATTTAGTAAGAGTGATGCAATGAAGTTGTTCACATCAACTCCAACTGACCTTGCCGCAGCCGTCGCGCGACAATGATTGCTCTGCTCTCCTCCGATGGTAACTACCGAGTCGCATCCTTTTGCAAGTGCATCTGCCAATAAGAATTCCAATTTGCGAATCTTGTTTCCTCCCAGCTCGACGCCGCCAGTGGCATCATCTCGTTTCATGTACAGCTTGATATTTAATTCTTGTAATCTCGAGAGTATCGCACCGCCGCCGTTTGACTCGTCGTCAGATTTCCTTCTTCTTTTTCCAGTGATTCGATGAATGGGCGTGGGCAGATTGGCCAAGTGTAGTCGGCCGTGCGTTGGCACATTCTTCAGCAGGCCATCGGCCCATGCCGGAACGCGGTAGGGATGGGATGTGTCAACGGGATAGTGCGACATTGCTAAAGACAACGAAGTAGTTGAGAAACTGTAATGCCGTGGTCTTGGCTGGACGAACGCGAGCGCGGACGGAATTAATTTCATCAGCATCAACAGAATAAGATGGATCATGGGGTTGTATTTGGCTTTGCCCACTCGTTGAATCTCGGCCGGCAGCAATACAACCAGCAGCGACGACCATAATACGTCGTACCTACTCACAGCAAGACACGAAGAAATGAGCGACTTTTCGTACAACCTCATCTGTACAAAGTATCGCTAATGACCCGAGTTGCGTGTCCACCATCCACAGCGTCTCACAGTCACTCGTCACTCATCACTTCGTACCATCACGATGACGGCCTCCGTCCGCATCCTCACCGCCGCCTCGCTCGACTCCAACCCCTCTCTTCTCATCATATCACCCGATGGTTCCAAAACTCTCATCAACTGTGGCGAGGGATGCCAACGGTCGTTCCTAGAATCTGCCTCCAACTGCAGTGCCGGCGTTGGCGCCCTCCGCGTCAGCTCGGTGAATCGCGTCTGCTTGACACACATTGGCCATGATACGTTGGGCGGCTTGCCGGGCATGATATTAACCACGGCGGATGTGGTAGAATCCGTCTCACGGGAGTTGCGGGTTGCTTATAAGAGAAGTAGCAGTAGTAGTAGTAATGAACAAAAAGACCAGACTGAGGGGAGACCAGCGTTGTTTCTCAACATCAACACCCCTAGTAACAAAAGGAAGAGTAATGGAAGTTTGACAACAAACAACGATGATGATATAGAAGAGGAAGTGGTACCCGATTTAGAAGTTGTCGGCCCAGAGGGAATTTCTACCTTTCTACATTCTCTTCGGCATTTTATGAGACGAGATAGATTTAAAGTGCATGCCCATGAGGGTCATTACGATAGTTTGATAAACAATGAGAATGGAGCATCATCGGCACAAAGTAAAAGCGCCAAGAGGAAGATGACGAAAAAGAAAAAGTACAAAGGCATTACTAGTTGCGTTGGCGATTGTGAGGACATTGGTTTCAATGTCAAGTCCATCCCTATTTCCTATGATGGTGCATCATGCAAGAAGAATCCCCTTCATGCAGATCAGCAGGGTAGTTCCAGTCCTAGATTGAAACAAGCCGTGTCTTACCTCTTCACTACCCCACCCATACCAGGAAAGTTCCTAGTTGACAAGGCGCAAGCGCTTGGCGTTCCCAGAGGACCTCTATATGCTCAACTAAAGTCGGGTAAGACCGTCACGTTTTTGGATACCATTACCAATGTGGAGCGAACAGTAATGCCCGAGGAGGTGATTGCGCAAAGTAACCCGGGGGTGGGTGTAGCAATTGTTTACTGTCCCAATTGTATGGTATTGAACGAACTGAAAGAAACGAATGCCTTGCGTTCATTGGAAAGTAGCGATGTAGATGGCGATAAAAACTCTGACAAACAGGTTGAACTGGATGTCATGGTGCACTTGACACCGAAACGCATATTTTACGAATCTTCGTACCAATCTTGGTGCAAAAGATTTGGAACTAACGTCGATCATATAACACTGCATGCATCCGAAAGTCTCGACGATCTTGCCTTGGACGAAGAGAATAGTCCATTTGTTTCGGGTATCATGAGTGGCATGCAGCGGTCATTTGTTAACGAAACCGTGTTTCCCATGCCTATTTTGAACAGTAGCGACATCATGGAACAAGAGGATGTCAAATTTAATCCTCAAGGAAATTTGATCACCATCAAGGGATTTCCAATGATGAGTTACACACTTTTGCCAAGATCTCGTCGTGGTTTGGATAGATCAACGGCATTGAGCCTGTATCCGACAAATATAGTATATGATCTCCAGCAGCAAGTGAAGGAGACTGGGGCTGTGCAGTGTGCGTCGTCAATAGTTTCATCTCATAGAATCGACTCACACATGTCTAGGAATGACAAAGTAGGATGTCTTGGAGAACTAATTTTTGCTGGAACAGGCTCTGCTTTGCCAAGCAAACAACGAAACGTCACTGGAAAGTACCTGCGAATGGACAATGGCAATAGTCTTCTCCTCGATGTAGGGGAAGGGACAATCGGTCAACTATTACGGTCATGGAAGAGCACTTTGTCGTCGTCTCAATCATCTCCTACGGACGAATATCGAACTCGTATAAAAGGCATAAAAGCTGTTTGGATTTCCCACCCCCACGCTGATCATCACTTAGGTTTGTTGCGCCTATTATCTGAGAGGACTGCCATCTGCGGGACGACTGATCCTATAGTACTCATGGCTCCATCAGATCTATTTGCTTTCCTCCAAGAATATCAATTAGTCGTACCCGAAATTTGTCAGAGCTTCATTGCTGTGGATTGTTCCGACATGATTCATGGACAATTACACCCAATGGCCAAGAAGCTTTATGAGGACTTGGGAGTCACAAATTGCATGTCTATCCCTGTCTCGCATTGCGCTCGATCCTACGCAGTCGTCATGGACAGAACATCGTTTGGTAAGGTGGCATACAGCGGCGATTGTCGCCCTTCGAAGCGATTTGCCGACGTCGCTTTAGGGACTGATTTGTTGATCCACGAGGCGACGTTTGAAGATGGAATGGAAGAGGATGCAGTGTTGAAGCGTCATTCAACGGTAGGGGAGGCAATAGATGTTGCCACGAAAATGAACGCAAAATCTTTGGCATTGACTCATTTTTCTCAGCGGTATCCTAAGATACCGCAGTTGAAGGAAGGTTTTGATGAGAAGGAGTCAGTTATCCCAATTGTGTTTGCGTTTGATTTTATGAGGCTAACGCCCAACACATTTGAACTGGCAGCGAAGTTAACGCCAGCGCTGAGGTTAGTATACCCAGGTGAAGAGTCTGAAACATCGATTGAGCACCTCGCCGCGAAGGAGCTTTTGGATGTTCCTGGAGTCTTCGCCGCAACGGGAATTTTGTGAAAGATTCAAAAAGCCAATATATTCTTGGGGAGGCGACGAATGTGGAGTCAAATAATGATATAACCAACATGGTCGCGAACCATTTACCACCGCCTTGCATTTTTTGCGTACTCATTCATTCGCACAATCAACCATTGTTGCTGGTCGAAGGGTCGGCAATGGCAACAGTGAAATTGCCGAGACGCGATGCAGTCATTCGATACAATGACAGATATGCATCGTTAATCAGGTCAATCAAAAGAGGGAAGCCAGCATTTATTTCTCGAAGACCAATGCGAGTGTCGCGATATCTGACGAATGACATTGAGATTGACTCGATCGTATGCATGCCACCTGGTGGGCATTCTTTTGATTTGGACGATGATCACGAGCCGGAGGATAATGATGACACTAGCAGCGAAGACGTTGCTTATGATTAAGAGGAGGAGGATGAGTCATCCGTGGAAGAGTTTGACTTTGAAAAAGCCAAGCCAAGCTAAGCTAGCTGAAGACCATTGATTCACACCTGAATGCTTAAGTTGTTAAGCTAGAACCTATTCGAACATTCAAAAGATTGATATAGCCGCAACAAAGGTGGACAAAACCGCGGTGTAGCTACTCATGATGGTCTTCCTCTGCTACTAGAATGCAACGATACTGTTCCACATCGAACGGCTCATTAAAATTAACTAGCTCCATAAATCTCTTCTGCCGAATAGAATGTCTTGATTCTGATCCGATTTTGTAGTGCGACGTTTGTATCTCTATGCCAAGATCGGTCAAATCCCCAGCAAAACGCAATGCACGAAAGTATCCCCAGAGACATGGATGGTACTTCACAGTATCGTTCTTGTGACTTCCATTATTCTCATCCATGTCACTACTCGCTTTGCATGCTTCGGAAAACGCTTGCTTGCAACAACGAGCAAATGGTGATATCAATTCATTATAACCCGGGTTGTAAAAGAAAGGAGCTGAGTACCGCTTCTTTTCCGGATCTGTTAGTACTCGATGCAAGGGTGCACGAAATATACCATTCGAGCATATCATTGCCATATCCCCCGTATTAATTGTCAACGCTCCCGGAATGGGGTGCACGGTAATCCATTTCTCATCTTCTTCGATATCATCGTCGTCTTCGAATCGGGCCACTTGAAGTGAATGGCAGTCGTCATCTTGTAGGAGAATAGTCAAGAAACCTGCATCTCGATGTGGTGAGATCCCCAATGGAGGTTTGGCTAGTTCCGCACCAGTAGTGCGACAAGGTGGGTAATGATTCATTCTCAAGTAGGATGTGTGCTCTCCATTCATTCTGTCCAAAAATCTCTCGACCTCCTCATCATTCATTATTTCTTGACCACTCAAGGAAAGTGCCATCAACGTCGCAAGACGGCTTGATAGTTTGGAACACTCTTGGAAGTACTCAACCACCACATCTCGAAAATTGGGACAATCTTCCCCCGACGGGAATCGATTGTATCCATCCAAGCAGGCATTTGAAAGATCTTCGTCGGGAAGGTCCCAATCCCTACTCCCTGGCACGCCCACATCGACGGCTTCCTTCCAATCTCGTTTCCGTTTCGTGAGCTCATCGTCAAAATATCCCCGGGAGTTCTTCGCATGCCTCTTCAGGCGAAGTTTGACGTCGTACGGCAGCGCGAAGAAGTCGCACATGGCCTGGCGGAAGGAGGCGAGTAGTTGCGGCGGAATTCCATGATTGATTAATTGGAAGAATCCCCAGGTGGAGCAAGCGCGATGCAGCTGGTCGATGAGTTGGGATCGATCGGGATTGTCGAGATCGATGATTGGGATTTCCCTGCCGACCAGCAACAAGTCGTCGTGGTCGTCGTGGGCATCGTCTGCGTGACAACGACTGCTTTCGCCCATCATCGCGCCGCCGCCGCTGATGTCGATCGAAGATGCATTGTTTGCATCCTGTTCACGAGGTGACAACATGATGATGATGTTTGAAGAAGTACCAAGACACAATGAATCCAAATATTCAATTGGTTCATTGTTGGTTCTTCTGCGCGGTCGATTTTGTTGTTTCGGATCGATTTCTGCTTGTTTCGGATCGATTTCTTTTGCACGCCACCCTTCGTAGTTACGTAGTAGATACGATACATCAATAACATGCCAACCTTTGATATTTTTTTGCTTCTTCTCATATTCATATTGATTGCTTATGAAGCCGCATCATCGATAATTATTAATCTTTCACGTGTACTTTTAGTTTGGTTCTATTCACTCTCAGTGGGTGCCTGCCGTAAATCATTTTTCTCCTTTTTTTTCTAGTTTTTTCCAGATATTGTCGCTCCAGATCTTTTCCAGATCAGTTCCAGAACTGGAAAACACCATTTTTTTCTAAATCTTTGAGGCCGTGGCCGGCCAACCAAACTTTTCCAGAACTCAACTTTTCCACATTTTCCAGATTCCATCAAGAAAATCATCATGGACGAAATCGCGGACATTGAAGAGGATGGCAGAAGGGAAGCTGCCGAAGGGGCTCGTTGGGCAGAGCTTGACGACTTGGACGCTCGTGGTGGTCGTTCGTCAGGAACGCCCAACTACAAGAACTCAATTTTCATCAGAATTGTAGCGACCATTCTCCCTTTAGGTAACGAAGAATGGAAGCGAGTTGCCATTCTCTACAAGGCAGAAAGTGGGGAAACATTTCTTCGTGACGAGGCAAAGTTGCTTGCTAACTGGAAGAAGGTTAGCAATGGTTTTAAGAAGGTAACTGGAGCCGCGGGGGGTAAGAATGATCGTATCCTACGCTGCATTGATATTCAACGTCGTATTAATGACAAGGCTGGTTCCACAATCATGGGGGCATCATCTGCGGAAGATTCGAATGATGAGGACAGCGACGTCATCGAAACAGATCTTGTGACGTTATTTGATGGTGGCACCGAAGAAGAACCTCCAGCTGTAGTCAGTTGCTTTCCAACTGTTGTTGCTACTCCCTCCATCGCTGGCAGAAACATGGCCACCACTTCTGCATCAGTAGCAGCAAGTGGAGCGGCAAGTGCAGCTACGCGCCGCTTGCAGTCACGCACCCCCACTCCTACCGGTTTTAGTGCAAAAACCAAAAATTCATCCAACAAAGAGCGGGGGTCCGTCTTAAAATCAATTGATAAATTGACAACATCTCTGGATAGTGGTGGTGGTGGCGGCGATCAATCTATGATGTCGATGTTTGCAATGCAGATGCAGAATAATGCACAGAACCAGTTCATGCAGCAGCAAATGTTTCAACAACAATTTCAGACCCAGATGGGGCAAATGACGAAGGAGATTAAGAAGGGAAATAATCTCACAGGTAAGTTGGTGAAAGCGATGACTAAAAAGATGAACGGCAAAAAACGCAAGAAGGTTGGAAGTGACAGCAGTAGCGACGAGGAATGCAGTGACAGCAGTCCTGATTAGTGGAAGTCGGCGATACGACAACGGACGATGGTAGTATTAGCGACTGACGATGATAGTAGCAGCGACGGACGATGGTGTTAGTAGCGAGTGACAAAGGTAGTAGTAGCGACGGACGATGATAGTAGCAGCGACGGAGGATGGTAGTAGCAACGGACGATGGTGAGCGACGGAGGATGGTAGTAGCAACGGACGATGGTGATAGTAGCGTGGGGCAATGGTGATAGTAGAGACGGACGATGGTAGTAGTAGCGACGGACGATGGTGATAGTAGCGACGGACGTTAATACTATTTTTAGTAGTAGATGAGGACGATGATAATGTCCACGACAGATGATAATGCCATGATTATTATCAATATTTTTATTATTCCCTACCGCTATCCGCGATCGCAAACAGGAAAATTGTTCGTGTCGTGTGCTCTCTCTCTATTCTGGACTGCTGTCATCATCGTCGGTTTCATAGTCTCCAGGTCGATAATAATACCGTTCAATTCTGTCATAACCTTGAATATTGATAACATTCTCATACTCCGGATCAAACACAGTTTGGATTTGATTGCGGCCAACAAGATGAGTTCGAAAATTATGGACATAAATAATGTTTTCAAGCACCAACCTTCTCTTAAAAGAATCAGATGGAAGACGCTTTTTACACCGTGGAAATGTGCCCTGCAACCCTCGCATTCCCCATTCACTTGCCTGGCGGAGTGATGTATACACATTACTCAATCGCAGCATGTTGTCGCGAACATCACGATGCAAACGTTGTGCAGTTCTTCTGGGCACAGGACCAACTAAAACTCCATCGGCATCACCACTCCGCGGAAAACCTTGATCAACACAGATTTTGTATTTTCCCATCCTACTCTTCATATGAGGGAAGAATTGAGCAGTCACAGAACCATCTGCCCAACTTCCAGGATAATTAAGTGCACAAAAAAAAACTTTCCCATCTGCTCCAAACGCCAATACATTATTCACCATGGTATCACAATCATATCCACAGTAATATGCGTTTTGGGTAAGCCTATCATCTGTGCATTCAGTTGTGAGAGATAGACCATCCATGAACCCAATTACATCATCCACAAGTGGCTCACGCAATTTGATCATCTGGGAAAATTGTTCCATCTTCTCCGCATTTGGAAACTTCACACGTGAAAAGGGATGGAATCGTAATCGACGACATACTCTCCTTAGCATTGTGTTCAATATGCGGGAGTAGGCCGATGGAGTGATGCCAAAAATTAGACAGAGCCACTTGACATTCATTGTACTCCCCAAATAAAAAAGTAATAGGCCCAATTGTCCATCAGGTGGGAGTGACCATTGTCTCCCCCTACAGCGATGATGGAGACGATGTCCAGGTGGAATGACTACACCAAGCAGTGCATCAAAAGCTGCTCGTGTCAATCCACTAACATGCAGGAATGAAGATTCATCTCCATAATCCATCAAGCGACGCCAGGGTGTGAGTGAAGGATGTAGTAGTGCCTCCCGAAGTAAATATGACCGCTCTCTGATGCTGTTGTGATACAACTAGGAGTACCAGGAGCACGGCCATTTTAATGTGAAACTTTTGATTTTTGACAATAATACTGCCATTATCGGATGATGATTGGATGATGATAATTAATTACGAGAAAGGGAAAGAAGATCTATCATCCCTCGCTCAACCCCTGGAATGGCAGGAATGATAACTGCTTCACGCCTAGAGATCTATGGACACCTGCACTGATTAAAAAAAGTTAAAAAATGAAGAATTGTGATTTACGGTGCAAAATTAACCAACTATGTTCCAGGCTTGTTCCAGACTAATTCAAGATTAGTTTCTCAAAATGGGGAAAAGGAAGAAAAATTATTTATGGCAGGCACCCAATAGATTAAAAGTAAGACTTGGCATAAAATGAAACCAAAAATAAATGGCTCACTCCCTCTCTCTCTCTCTCAAAGAGATGTGAAACTTCTTGGTCAATGGAGCACTCCCAAAAAATTTCTCGGACACAAATCACAAATCACAAAAAACACAAAAATTGTGTACTGTACTACGTAAATTTGTGTTTTTATCTAAGAATTTGTGTTTCGCGATACCAGCGATACTGGGGTCGCGATACCGAAACCACGGTTTCGCAAATTTCTCGCAGTTTCGGTATCGCAAGTTTCACAGCGAGACAGACCCAAAGTAGATTCTCAGGGAAGGATATTTATTCAAAGGATCAGCAAAATATTTTCAAGACTGAGTGGAAGCCCATTTTCAGAAAAATGA
>JALLBB010000857.1:0-11290 GCA_036939735.1 Discostella stelligera
TAATCTATCTTGATCGTCTATGTGTACTTTTACTTGGACTAACAGCTCAATTCAGAATACTGTGGATTCTATTTTATGAGCTAACGACAAGATCCAAAAGTGAGGCCTCAGAGCTGAGTATCTTTTGAGATCTTTGAGATCTTTGCTGCAGCTGTGTCTGTTTACTGTAGCAGGACAGATCCTGAGATCCTTCTTGCTATTGAATCTATGCAACTGTAGGGATAGTCTACTATACCTACAGTGAATCTCTATCTTTAAATTGGAAGATAGGAAAGATAAAGTGCCTTAGAACTTCTCTTAATCTGACCAACTTCTGGGTGGATTCAGGACAATTCTTTAACTGTATCTTTATGGAAAAATTGTGAGTTTTCCTTTTAAGGTCAATTTTTATATTAAGAAATGTCCCATGTGGATACATCTTTGGATACCCATTGGTTGTGGCTAAAGTAGCTACAATATTGGCTAAGAAGTCATGTGGACTATGTGGCCTATGTCAAGATGCTATTATCTCACTTAAATGGTACTTGAAGCATGATCTTCTTCATTCTTCATTCTTCATTCTTCATTCTTCATTCTTCATTCTTCATTCTTCATTCCTCATTCATTTTTAGGAATTTGAGCTTGGGCCATGAAAGCAAATTTGGTTGAGGAGCTTGTCCATTATCTGGATTGTTCATCTTTTCCTCTGTTATGTGATAGTCATAATAACTGTATTAGTTTGATATATAATACTGCCTTAAACTAAACTGTTCTTGATTAACTGACACTGTGTATGAGGTGGACATTGATGAAGCATGGCAAAAGAGACAAACATTTGATGCAATCAAACTATTGAAACAATAATGGATCAATCTAGTTTAAGTGAGTATACTTTCAATCAAGTACATGGTAGACATTGTTTTATATCCAACATCCCACTGAGCTTGGATGGCTGGATGCCTCACAATGAAAACACTAGTAAAACCTCTAACCATTGTCAAATCAGGTCAAATCATATGCATATACATTCACGAACACCAACACCATCCCTAAGAAAATAAATCACTCCTACATACTGGGCAATTCAAAAGCAAGTTTCCCATGGGTTTTGGACTTTTATCTTCAAAATGACAACAAATTGGGATCCTCTACTTTTCCATTGAGGTAAGAGGAGATGCATTGATCAATCCATGGCATATGACTGGACCATGTCCTATCTGTGGATACATAAATTCACTTGCAACACTCAACTCTTGCCCTACCAGATCCCTGTCTTGACTCAGATCTTTTATGGAGCCTGTGACAATACATATTTTTCCATCAATGTCAATTGAGGACACTTTTGGTAGGTCATTGGCAACCAATATCATCAATCACTTCAGTATCCAACCAATATCTAGCTACCTTCATGCAAGACTACAAGGAATTTTTTTGCCATTGACATGGACACATCATTTGTCTCCACAGTGAGTGGTAGGAAGTAGCACTTCATCAGCTTCCCAAACAAATTCTCACAGGAGGGTTGTTCATGCATCATAGGAAATATGTTGAGTCTCCTTCAGCTATGGAAGTTGTTGAGTTGCAACCCTAGGGCAATAGCACAACAACTGCAACTGGAGGGCCTAATTCTTTTGAAGGACAAATTATTTTCCATCTGCTAATTGGGCTCAAAGTCTAATGAGTATGAACATTACTGCAGGTATTTGATTCATTCACCACAATATTTACAAATAGTTTTACTAACAGTATTTTTTTGTTGGAAGAAATTGGGCAGAGAATTTTCAAGTAAGCAAGTATGATCATTCATTCCTGTCATCCCAATACTGCTCACACATTCTGTACCCCCAATGCAACAACTAACAATGACAGTCATTGCAATTGAGCCAAGAGATAGAATCACTATTAACTGACTGCAATGTGTCATCTTCACAGCATGAATGGTATGAAAATTATGGACATATTACATTTTCATGCAATTGTGCAATGTGTCAGATAATGACTTGGATGGTGACATATTGGGCCAAAGAAAGCTGTATCTGTAGAGGAGGGGGAAGGGCATGATACTGGAATGGCTGAGAAGGTTGTACATGGTTTTGAGTTCTGTGGAGAAATAGTAAATTATACTGATGAGGCAGAGACTTTCTGCAATGACTGACAGGAATAATCATTTCAAGCATATTAGTGAAGCAAAGAGAGTTGCTTTGGAAGAAAAAAAAGAAACACTATCACTTGCCTACATTCTATTACTATGTATGGGCTGCATACAGATTTACTAACATTTAAATCCATCAGTTCTCATTGCTCAGTAGTGAACAGGTGAGGTACAACACTATTTGTAATGAACTCACCATACTGAGAAAAGGCTGACCAGCAGCAAAGTTTCATTTCAATTACACAGAAAGTATTCAGCGAATTGTCTTACTTGGGTCGGAAGCCAGCTGTGACTTTTCCAGAATCCAGGGGATGAGAATGCATGCATTTCTTGGAAGATGCGAAGAAAAATTGCTGGTATTCTATTTTTCTCATGATAATCATGATGAATCAATCATAGATTAAGAGAGGTCTACCATTAAATCAATTGGTCTTTAGATGCCAGCTCACATCCCACTTCCCACCAAGATTGAGGTCTGGATGTCTCAAAGTCATCATAAAATATCTATCCATTGTGCATGTGCTGACGTGAACATAACCATCCAATAGAAAACAAAGTACTACTAAAAGCTTGGCAATTTAAATGCAATGCACAAATTCTCTGGTTTGACTGCCACAGGTTTCAGGTTTACATCTTCAAAATGCACGCCAAGTCAAAATTGTCCTCTGCTGCCTTTGATAGCTGAAACTGATTGCAAGTCTCCCAGTTTACAATTGAGGTGAGATGAATTTATCAATCCATGGCATATGACTGGACAACTGACTCTTGGAAACATCATAGCACTTTCAATACAATGCATAGGCCCATCCATACTTCTCCTGACTCAAGTCTGGGATGGGACCAGTAACAACACAAATTTCTCCATCATTCTCATACTGAAGAGCCTGAAAAACTCCATCAAGTTCAGGATATGCCAAAATGACAAGGCATCTCTTACACTTATTCAAATGTTTGATAGATTTAATTGTACACAAATAATCTTAACCATTATCTTGACGACTAGTGGCTGCTAGTTTTGTCAAGAGCTGCTCAGCTTTGATCAAACAATTGGCACGTAGGAGGCTATGCATAATCAATACCAGTCAGCATTGTTTCTTCTGCAATTTCCCAATGTCTTTCCAGTTTGTTATAAAAGAGATTTTTTGCTCTCGTTCCTTGCATCATCTCACTCAAGTCTCACCCTTGCATGGGCAATATTATCCGTTATACATTTTGCCTGTGACATGTTCCCCATAGACTTGTATAGATCTCAAGCCTTTTCATAATAGCTTCAGAGAATCTGCTCACATCACTCATGTCTAATGCATGGAGCTTTCCTAAGCAGAAGTATCCAAATGACTTGGAATTTGGACAAATGTATTGGTACAATTGAAATTCATATGTGTTTGGAGCCATGCACACCCATCCTTCCAAGTTGTGTTCTTCCTTTGCTTGTTTAACCAATGCTAGTGACTTGATCATACGTTTTTCACACACACTTGTAGCATGATTCCCACATTAAGTTAGGGCGGTGTTCATATTCAAAAGAATCTGAAGACGGAGTGCATCCATTAATTTGGTTTTGTCATGGAGATTACTTCACTGTGATCAGCTGCCAGAATGGCAGCTTCCTGTTCCCACCGCAGGAAGCAGCATACACGCAATCATAACAAGACTCTCTTTCAATGTTATCATTATGCCACCTGTCAGAGAGAGCTCACTACCTGAAGCAAAAGGCTGAGTGCCATCAATCTGCATTAATTATCAGCCTTTTCATCATCATTGATGGAGTTTTGAACTGTTGATGGGGAGGGCTGATTCAGATTTGATTGTTGTGAGAAGCCGGACGCTACCCCTGTGCAGCAACAAAAAGTGCACTTGATTGTCTTTGTGACTCTTTCACTCACCCTGTCCTAGAAGACCCTCCAACGACACTACCAAAGGAGGGTAAGAATATCATGGCAGTGCACCATCAATACCTCAAGGTGATGGGCAATGCCCCAGCTGCCAAACTGGCTCATGGCATGATGCATCCCTTAATAGCTCCAGCTTCATGATATGTTCTGTTGTCTAACAAAGCTTTATTGGATGTGGAGTGATTCCTTGATTTGGTTAAATGAACTTGTTCAATGCACTTGCTGCAAGGCAGCTCCTAATCATGATACCACATGTCAGAGGGATCGCTAGCCAAAGCACACAGCTTCGGCACCCATTGCAGCTCCGGCACCGGCTCCGGCCTCTTCATTGTCATTTATGGAGTTACAAACTGATAATGGAAGGGCTGATTGGATTGTTGTGAAAAACATTGCATGCCATTCAATGTAGTGAAGGATGTCTTGAAAAAGATCAAACTTCTGTTTTATAATGAAATGAATGACGATGAAACTCACACTCCTTACATTAAGTAAGCAATAATAGCCAGAAAATCATCACAGCATATGCACGAACTAATTGTCAGATGCATCCTCAAGTCGTCCAATGACATCGCCTATGAGGCACACCATTGTTTAACCTCACACACATGTCAGCACAAACACATCCGTCCCACAGAAAACAAATACTCCTACAAACTTGGTAATTCAAATACAATGCGCACATTCCCTGGTTTGACTGCCACGGGCTTCAGACTCTGATCCTCAAAGTGCACCGCATACCGAAATCCTGTGCTTCCGTCCATGGCAACTGATCTAACGTCTCCCAACTTACCATTGAGGTGGGATGCATTTATCAATCCATGACAAATAACTGGACAACCGATCGACGGAAAGATCAATGAACTTGAAATAGTAAAGGTTTCCAGCTCCTTCTCCTCATCTTCTTCATTTGAGTCTGTGATGGGACCAGCAACGATACAATTAGTTCCACCATCCACATATCGAAGAGCTCGAAAGACTTTGTATGCGTCAAATTCAGGGGATATCATGTGAACGAGGCGCCTTTTGCATGTGCTCAGTACTGTAGCAGCTAGTTTGGTGCATGCGTGCTCCTCTCCAAAAACCTGACAGCTGGTGGCTGCCAGCTTTGAAACAATCCGCTCAGCTTCGATCGTATGGTTTGCATTTCGAAGGCAAGCAACAAACGCGATACCTGCCCTAATTGTTTGTACTGCATCTTCTCCTAATCTTTCAAGAGTAGAGTAGTAGATTTTTTTTGTGTTTTCCAACAGACCTGCGTAGTCCCCCCTAGAATTGGCTTTTGATTGTTCAATATTATCCTCCATCAGTTTTGCCTCAGATGTGTCACCAACTGAAATGAAAATGTTTCGAGCTTTTTCATAGAAGCCGATTTGAATTTCTGCGCTGTCTTCACCTTGATCAAATGCATAGAGTACTCCTAGAGATTCGTATCCAAAAGCCTCATAATTTGAACAAATGTAACTGTAATGCTGAAATTCAACAGTGGTCGGAGCCATGCCCACCCATCCGTACATGTTATGTTCTTTCTTTGCTTGATCAACCATTGCCAGTAGCTCGTAGATGAGAATTTCTATCGTATATATATCACCCTTTTTCACCCCCCGAGCTGTAGCGCTATCTCGATTCGATTGAATCTGAAGTTTAAGGGCTTCCATGACTTTAAGTTTATGAAAAAGGTCATTTCCAGGACAGCCGTAGGTGTTCTTTGCATACGAAACAAATGCAGCTGATAGATCAATTGAGAGGTCGTTCTGATAATTCTGCTTGCAGTTGGGACACTTTTTCCATGGTGCAACAAATTCAGGCGAGTATATGGCTTCTTCGCACTTCTTCTGGGCGTACTTGATGATACAAGAAGTATGGGCAAAGCCGGCATCGTTGCCGCGGCAAGCACAGTCGCGAACGAAGGGATTGCCCTTATCATCTGGTCCCTCCTCAAGGCAAATCCAACAAGCTGCTGCACTATGGATATTCATTGGAATATTTAGTAAGACAACGTCGTGGTGAGATGATGAATGATATAATAACAATTCGATCGGAAGTCGGAAGATGTGGCAGTGTTGTTGAACATGCGAAGTCGGCACACCCTTGTAACTTACCTGAGTGTCGATGTTACTTTGGGTTGGCCATTGGCGACGCAACGTTTTATCACTAATCACTTTCTGGTAATTGAGTATCACGAATCACTTTCTGGTTATTGAGTATTGGACCGATACTCAAGCCGATTCGCCGATCATGCAAGACAGGATAATGTGATTCAACTTTAATTGCTGTCTGTGTGGCTGCTGCTGGCTGCAAGCTGCGACAAAACAAAACACGTGTACTAGAGTGTTGTGCCTCCCGCCGAAAAACCTACAGAGGAACTGATAATCTTCCACCTATCTCCCTCATCACCACCATCACCTACCCCACATCAACGTCACACATCAAACGATCATGGATCATGGATCCAACAGCCACCAAGTGCAACGCCTGCGGCCTTCCGCCGCGCGAGACCAAGCCTCTTCTTCAATGCACTCGCTGCAAGACAGCTCGTTATCACGATACCATATGCCAGAGAGCTCACTACCCGAAGCATAAGGCCGAGTGTCGTCGAGCTACTGCTGCGACTGCGGCCATGGCAAAGGTCCGTTTGCCGTCGTCACTCCCGCTGTCTACACCCGCGTTTTCGTTATCATCGTCGTTGGTAGAATGCCGAGTCGAAAAGGCAAAAGGTAGATCATTATTCGCTACGAAGGTATTGCCCGTCGGATGTCACCCATTCGCCCCGACGACAAAAGTCGATGATATCGGTGGCCTAGTCGAATCCATCGTCCACCCAGTCCTCTTGGAACAGTGGCGTAAATTCCGGTGCTCCTTCTGCTTTCGAACGATCCCGGACAACAATACCAACATCAATGAATCATCATCGGTGTTCCATTCCGTCAATGCAGTCCTTCACCGTCACTGCTCACACGAATGTAGGTACCTTGACAAGAACTGGGAGTTGGAAGAACGTGCCGCACGGACTTTACCATCGCCGCCCTCTTCTATGGTACTATCTTGTTCGCGTTTGATACGAAAATTTGCCCACTTTCCATCCTCAATCGAAGAATTTAACGCGCTTTCTCCTGGAGCTGAGTGGATACCATCGACAGACGAGAAGGTGAAGGATCTGGCTGTCCTCATGATCAAGTGCAAACTACTCCTTAAGGCAATGGGCGATGATCAGAGTGCAAACTTCGTACACAACCGGTTCATTCCTCATATTTCGACTTCCAGTCAGTTCATCCGTCGATTACACACCAATGGGTTTACGATTAGCGATGCAGAACAAAACCATATCGGGATGGGATTGTTCATGAAGGCGAGTGTCATTAATCACGCATGTCGACCCAATGCCATTCAAACTTTTTGGCTTCGTCCGCAGAAACCACCAATGATGCAGCTAACTACAGTAACAGATATCAAGGCGGGTGAAGAGATCACAATCAGCTACTGCGATGCTTCTACCCCGCGGCTGGATCGGCGTCGTATCTTATGGCAAGATTACAATTTTATTTGCGATTGCCATTTTTGCCAGGACACAAATCGCGACGATGATGTCTATGGCTTGTATTGTCCAAAGAAGAGTTGTTCTCAGAAGGGAGGAAGGATACGATCTACGAGGGGTCAGAACATGATGTTAGACGATTACGCATGCGAGTTGTGCGGCCAGAATCGCTGCGATGAGGAGACACGTGCACTGAAACAACGCTTTTTAGGCATCAATGAGAGTTGTGATTTGATCGAAGGAGCGATCGATGTCGAAAGGGAAGCGTACAGGCGGATGCGCTTTACATGTCGAGTAGACACATCGTATTTTTACGCATTGTGTGCAAAGCAACTCGTTTCTACGATCTGCAATGCACTGCGGCAAATTACTGATGAAGGAGAAAGGATGGACCTTATCCGCGAAGCGTTGGATGCGATGAATGAGAGTAAGTCGGCATCGAAGTTCTGTTTCGACTTTCCAGGAAGTTTGCAGTGGCTGTTGCATCGGGGGGAGGAGGCCAAGCTTCGTCTCTATGCAAATCCTTTCGACATGGAGGCGTGGAATATGCTGAAAGACACGAGATCAAAAATGCTTCGATACTATCCTTCGTGTGATGAAACACTGCTGTCGTTGGATGAGTCGATTGATTCGTATTCTAAGATAAGTAGTAATAACGAACATCATTGAAGTTAATCGATAAACAAGAATGATATCCAGGTACTATCCACGAATTGATAAGCCACACCCGTGCTACATCAGACACACAACTCCTCTCAGATACTTCACTCGTGTCATTCCCACCCCCTAAAGATGCATGGGTTGAAATTGCACAATGCGATTCATTTTAAGAATAATAAATCACGTAACCTTCATCCTCAACAGAAATACGAGGCTTGTGCCCCAGTAGTTCATGAATTTGATTGCTTAGCGACTCACGGAATTGTTTTTCTCCATCCTGTGTCACTTTAGCGTCGCTGCTATCTTCATATGGTGACATGGATCGATTACTGATGCGCTTTCCTTGCCCTTTTCTAAACGTCAGCAGAGTCAACTTGACCAACTTTGACGAACTGATAGTGGTCACTGGATTAGTTACCTTTACATAGTATTTGAAATCATTGATCGAAGTATTAGAGATCGCCCACTGTAGCTTCTGATCCGTTGTCTGAATATCGATGGCGGCTTGTAGATTAGAAATGCGGGTATTACATTGAACAACTTCTTCCTTTAGTTTGAAAATGGACTGCTTGAGAGTTTCAGTTTCACATTGACCAACTGTTTGATTGCAGTCAACCCAACCGACAGCTCTTTCAACTGTTGAGGTAGAGTCGACATCAGTCCACCCTGGTTCGATATCTTTGGCAACGATGGCAGCAAGTTGCGACAAATAATCTCCTTTAACGCAACTGAGTATGGTCTCGGAAGTGGAAGCTGTCGCCATGGTTCACTTTGACACAATAATAATGATGGGTATTGGACACTGGGTATTGCCCCTCTGTTGCACTTGCACACCGTACTGTCATCATTGATCAGATCTTTTTCACATGTAAATTCTCAACAGTACTGTCAAACTAAATTGGTTCCTTACTACTCTAGACACTTGCCAATGACTAACGAACTCAACAGTATTCGAAACAAGAATGCTAAACAATTATTATCCGTATTCCTTTATCTGGGGTCCATACATTGATTGGACACACGCGTGCCACACAAGATACGTTATGACAACTCCTCTCAATAAATACGATTTGCAATGAGCAATCGGAGGAGTAATTCCTACCCCTAAAGATGCATGTGTTGATATTGTACATTGCGATTCATTTTAAGAATAATAAATCACGTAAGGGTAACCTTCATCCTCAAGAGAAATGCGAGGCTTGTGCCCCAGTAGTTCATGGATTTGATCACTGAGCTTATCGCGGAATTCTTTTTCTCCATCTTCAATCTCCTTCGCATCGGAAGGTTTTCCGCTGCTGTCGTTGCTGTCGGAATATGATGACATGGATTTATTGGTAATGTAATAGCCCCAGTCATCTCCCTTCCTAAATGTCAGCAAAATCCCCCTCACGATGTCTCCACTGAACAGGCTAGCACTCGAAGGGCTTCTATCCTTATCATAGTAGTAAAAAGAATTTACATCGGCGTTGGAGATTGCCCACTGTAGCTTCTGGTCCTTCGTCGACACCTGTTGAACAGAAATGATTGTATTCTGTTTGACAATTTCTTCCCTTAGACCTGCGATAGATTGGATCAGAGTATTCAGCTTTGCATCTACCGAATCTTTGAGCGCAGTCGTCCCAAGTGACAGTTCTTTCAAGCCCTTGACGGCATCCTTGCCAAAAGCTACAGAGGTAGAGTCGATATCAGTCCACCCTGCATCGATGACTTCTTCCGCTGCAATGACGGCCAAGTGAGAAGAATCCCTCTTGCTGCCAATCGGCATGTCGGTATTGGAAGATGTCGACATTCGCTCACTCTTGTTATTTTGTGTGTATTTGCACAATTGAAAATTATGACAGAAAGTATGCTTTACCCTTGTGGCAACCGATTGACATCAATCTTATTCACATGAAAGTCCTCAACTTGGATGAGTCACTCATCTCGGATAGAAAGGTGATGGACAGACTTAATAATGCACATCAGTGAAAGAAGAGATAAACAAAAACGCTATCCATTTAATCATCTATCATATTGATTGGTCATTGGTCACACACGCCACTTGTGTTACATTGGACACTTAATGACAATTCCGCTCAATACACAATCCGCATCCAGCCATTGAAGAAGTCATTTCCACTCGAACGACACATTGGCATGAGTTGAACTGACCCATTGTCAACGGTCATTCATTTTAAGAGTAATAAATCATGTAACCCTTGTCTGCAACAGAAATACGAGGCTTGTGACCCAGCAGATCATAAATTTGTTGACTGAGCTTGTCGCGGAATTGTTTTTCTCCATCTTCTATCGTTTTCGCATCAACACTGCGGCCGTGATAGTCAACATACTTAGACATGGATCGATTGGTAATATACCGTCCGTTCCCTTTTTTAAACTCCAACAGAGCCAACTTCACCAAGTTTGTTGAACTTACAGCATTGTAACTATCTGACTTCTCATAATACTTAAAAGAATTGAATTCAGCATTTGAGAATGCCCATTGTATCTTCTGATCCATTGTCTGATTATCGATGGCGGTTTTTAGAGTTGATATTTCTTCCTTAAGATTTGAAATGGATTGATTCAGGGTATTCAGCTTCGCATCGACCGATGATTTCATCGCGGCCGACCCGGCCGATATCTCTTTCAAGCTGTCGACAGTTTCCTTTCCCAAGGCAACAGAGGTGGAGTCGACATGAGTGCACGCCGCCTTGATGAGCTCCTCTGCGGCGATGGCCAATTCCGACGAATCCCTTTTTCTGCCTGCGGACACGCCGGTGGTCTTGGAGGGTGTCGCCATTGTTTTATTGCAAGGGATGTCTCACCCGTGCGCGCTCGCGGATACTTCTTGTGATTGTGACCACCATCCACCCTCCACCACCACCCATCAGCGACAGATCTTATTCACATCAAAGTCCTCTCTCTCTGAGATGATATGCGCCACTCATGCTATGATTGATGTGATGATGATGTGCAGTAGTGTATTACGTATCGTATGATCGTATCTACATCGTGGCGGGTGATCTGCTTGAAGATTGAAGACAGCGTGGTAGATGTTTTTTGGCGGGAACATTTTCTTTCTGGTGTCTT
>JALLBB010000858.1:0-11273 GCA_036939735.1 Discostella stelligera
AAAAGTGCAAAAAAATTTTGGTGACGGATTTGAAGCAATAAATTTTCGGTGTGTCACGTGAATCATATTTTGGACTTAGGGCTGGATTTGGGTGTTTTTTCCTTTTCATTTTGGATGATGTGGCACATGGTTGGCAGTAGCAGGAGAGCATTAGTACAATAGAATTAATCAACAGCTCTCCCACGCATGTGTTCGAAATTGCTACAAACCTTCTGACGCTATGAGCCATCGTGGTGGCTGCAGTTACAAGTTACAAGCATCGGCATTTTCTGTGCACATCAACACAACGTATCTCTTGCTGCGATATCCACCGCAGGGATAACCGTCATCGTGTATATTACTGTGGCCATGGCTTTCCTCCATCAGGAGAAGGCAAGATAACTCCATCGTACATTGTACCTCCATCGTAGCTCCGTCTTCACCCTGTGATGGCAGATCTGTAGCTGCTAATGTTGGAACTAAATTGGTTCCAGCATAAGTCATGTAATGCTGGAAATGAAGGTCATCTAGTTCCGGCACTACTGCAGTTTCAAAATAACAGATTTTACTTTTTGTAGCTACAGGATGGGGGGAACGCTGCTGGATGGGGAGGACATTGAGTCCGCCTTCTTTTTTGATCATGTAATATTGGAAATGAATACTGGAAATAATGAATACTGGAAATACATGCACTGTAAGCATGTAATGCCAGAAATAGATGACTAATAATGGCATTATATATTGATCAATTAAGCATTTCCTACAGAACAACTTTCCTTTCATCTTTCACGTCAATTGAATACAATCCCCAATGTTTCCCCTCGCCCTGCTTTACGTCAATTGAATACAATTGTCAAAACTTGCCCTACTTGTTGTTACCAGCCATCTGCCAATTGTAATTACCATTACATCCTAATGCACTAGTACAATCCATATTTCTCTTGCAGCAACCATATCTTGCCAAACATGCTCCCTTGCAGGAGCAAACGGCCGTCTTGTATGGGCTACTGGCACCGGTTACATCTGTATGCCTTTTACTGTAAGATATGCATGGCTGGCATTGGTAATCATAGTCACCCTTCAAGATAGCATTGCGTATTAGCTGCAGTGTTGGTGGAATGACTGCTGTCTCTTTTGAGCCAGCATTTACCACAAACCTATCTGATGGCACCCAATAATCAACAGCTGAACCGTCATGTGTAAATACACCATTTTCACAGCAAACCAGGGCAGCACCAGTATCATTTGACTTATAAACAATGACCACTAGCCCAGCAGCATGTGAATGAGTTTGGTAGTCAACTTTCAGGGTCAGAACCGCACCAGGGCCCAAGCCATCACCTAAAAGTGTGTCACCGCGTTGTTTAATGGCTTTCCTAGCATTTTCAGTCTGCTTTTTATGCTTCTTCTCTGTTGCAAGATGGTGATTAATGTCTTCAATATTGTTACCATTGCCAGTATTGCACTTGTCCTCAGTAGGCTGCGGTTGGCAAGTTGATTCTTCATTCATTGGTGTTGTTGGTGGTGGATTTGCAGACACGTCTTCTGCCATGATATCATTTGTGTCATTTTTCGATGTTACATCAAGACTCACGCCCTCAGTTGGTGGTGGTTGACAACAGGATTCTTCCAACAGTTGCGGCATAAGTGGCAGATTGGCAGACATGTTTTCTGCCATGATATTGTCCGTCAAATTGTTTGATGTGGTAACAGCAGTCGTGCACTTGTCCTCTCCCTCAGATGGAAGTGGACACACAATTCTTCGGCTGCAGTCCCTTCGATTTTGTTGTAGACACTACCGCTTATGGGAACACTTGCATTTGCCTTATTTCCAATTGTCTCCTCTTAAGACTAGTCAGCAACATGAGGATAGATGTGCTGCAGAACATACAAAATGGCATCTTTTTGATATATGAAGATTGGCTTCCACATTTTATGAAAGTCAATTAAATCCAATTGAAACCGCTCACAAAATTGTTTAGAGCAAATTGGCTTCATTGAACCCTTCAAAGGGGCAACAGTCGGATTTTTCTGCATGCAGACGAAACATGTCTTGCAGTAAATTATCACCAACTTTTGTGTGCAATTATAATATTTGTTGCGGCAATAATTGTGAGTGTGTTCCTGACCCATATGACCACGTTTGCGATGCCATTCATCAATAGCATCAAAAACATGCTCATGGGAGACAACAATTTGCCCACTGTGTGCGCAATCCTTTTCCTTACAATGCAACACTGCCCTCCTTGTTGGTTCTGTGGGCAACTGAATGCACTTGATCCAATATTTATTCCATGCTTACCAGGTGCTTATCCGCATGAAGGAAGGGAAGCATCTGGGCATGAATTGCCGGCATGTAATTCACACCTCACTTTGGAAAATAATACCTCACCCCTTCTTGATGACAATCGACAAGTGCAAGGAGGGTCTTTTACTTGCTCAAACTTCAGCAAACAGAGATACGCAAACATGACATCAAGCATCGCAAGTCTCCCCTAGCACAATGCCTACAGACCGCGGTGGACAGAGATGATGAGGTACTACAATGCGAGATAAAACTCGGATGAGGGCAGAACACAATAAAAGGATATGGGTTTCCATTAACAGAGTTGCTCACCCTCAGACAGGTAGATCATGCCTACAGACTCAGGAAGACATTAACAGAGAAATTATCACACACTTGGACCAATGCAGCGTGGAGCTATCCATTCAGAGAAAAAAAGGCACAATTTCACCTGGGCCATTCCGCGCTCATCTCTCACACTCTCCTTGGCGACGACTTACGGTATCTATCAGACTCCACAATTGCTGAGCAGATCATACTTGGAGAGTAAAACTGCCCTGACAATACTGACCCACACACCACAGCTCTTATTGCCTCCATTGGCAACTTGGGTCAAGCAGTAATATGTGGGGCAGCATGCACAGACGTCGCCATCACCCCCATTGACTGTCAAATGTTCTGGCGCCGGATTAAAGAAAATACATCGTCTTCTCCATCTGGAAGAAACACGTTGCAAGGGTTTCTCGTCTGATCAGACACTCTTTTCCCTAAACTTTTTTCTTAGAAGTTCTATTTTTCACTTAACGGAGTGATTGACCCTTTCTTGTGTGATTTTCTGGTTTGTCATGATTGAAAATTGCATGAAAATTGCACCACATTGTACAACATCGTGCAATGTTGTCCAACATCGCACAATGTCCTCCATCGTCCAACAGCAATTTCATGGGGATTGCAAGAGATCATACAGAAATTGCATCGAAAACTCAATTTGGAGAAGAAGATATTTGTTGTCAGATACATTTCTTTTGGTACAATGACTACTCTGCAATTATTACTGTCTGAAATTCGAGATGTCGAATGGAAGTGAGTGATGAGTTTAGGCTTAGTCTGACTGTGGTGGCGGCGGTGGTGGTGGTGGTGATTATTCTTTTTCCTTCCACCG
The DNA here is from genome assembly GCA_036939735.1 of Discostella stelligera. NCBI lineage: Eukaryota > Bacillariophyta > Thalassiosirophyceae > Thalassiosirales > Thalassiosiraceae > Discostella > Discostella stelligera. The sequence continues at coordinate 3,426 of JALLBB010000858.1, forward strand.
TCATCATTCATCTCATCACTTGTTGCTTGTCATCGCACTCCTTCCACAATAAACACCACCAGCAAGGGTGACATTCCGACAAATTGACAAATGTCAAGAAATCTTTCCAACACCACCCAATCCAAAGGGAGGGACAAAAATAAAACCACAAGTGGGGCCAAACAAAATGATACAAGCAGGGGTAATGGGAAATCAAAACCAAAATTGAAATCACTTCCACCCTGGAAGAACAGCGAGGGGAAAAAGTATCATGATAGAGAGTTGGAGAATGCAAGCTTACGCTTCCATCAAATGAGTATCAATGATATTTATGCATCTGACAATTGCTTTTGTGTGTATGAGCTGAAGAACTTTAAAACCAATTTCAATAACCTCAAAAAGAGAATAGATACAACGAAAACGCGTGTGGAATTTGACAACCAAGCAGTTCTATTGCACAAAGAAATTTACCCACGACCCCCCAAAACACACGGAAACTATCCACACTGGAATGGACACCCAGCAAAAAAATATTTGGAGGATGATGTTCGTAATGGTACTGCAGGTACAATGGCTCCCCGAGTTTTACAGGGAACGCGAGATGAGTACAGAGAGTTTCCGGCTAATGTGTTCTGCAAGCGCGTCCACTCTGAGAGGCAGAAACAGAGGGCGGATGCATTTTGGGTTGAGAAACGGAATAGAAAGGGAATGAAGAAACGATTGGCAGAAGTATCTGAGACCTGATATTCTGGTGAAATGAGAACTTGTAGATGTGCGTAGCAGTCCATTATTAGATTTGCATTATTCTTTTCATCTTTTATGTGCCTCACCATTCATTCTTCATCATCTATGAATCTCTCTACACTTTTACTTTATAACTTGCTATTCCTATCTCAGAGTGGATCCCACCACTGGCGAAGTGTCACTCACTGCCCCCCCTCCCATCAACCAAGCTGGTCAAATGCTCACCATAACAACGCGAGGCATTGAAAGAGAAGTCGCCGGCGTGTCCACGCTGTCGGACTCGGAAGTCAAACTTATTTGCAAACTTGCGATGAGAATGTTCAAAATGATAATGATGGAAAAGAACGTGAACAGAATGAAGACGGCGGCGCGTTCGTTGACGAGACAAGATTCGCACGACCCATCGCTGACGGACAACGGGATGTACTGCATTTTCGACAATTTATGGTTCGCCGCCGCCGACGAGGATGGCAACAACGAGCGGTAAGCGACCCGCCGTCGAGATGGAGAATGCGACGTCGACGATGCCGGATTCGCATGTGGGACGAAGGACGTGCTGCCGCAGAGCGGTCCGATTCCGCGGCAGCGGCGGCGCGCGTAAGATTGCATAGTATAACTACTACTTTACAATCAATGACTATTATATAATAAAAAGTGGATGCCCATTCTCCATATCATATTGGACTAAGACACAGATAGCTTCAAAGCATGTCTTATGCATATTCATTTTTTTCTCAACTCCCTTCCCATGACGAAACCTCTGTTCAAGTACTGCAAAGAATTTCAACCGCGTGTTGAATGTTTCCTGTCTCGATTTCGCCCTTGAAAAAAACTCCTTTGTTTTGTCACTATGCTTACGAGTTGTGGTCGACATTATTCCTGGCTCGCCGTTGTACCCTGAGTCTCCAATCAACCTTTTGTCCTTTGGAATTTGGAAGTAGAGAGCATTCTGATCCCAGATTTTCTCATTCTTCTTCCTTGACTTGCTCACTTCAGTTCCTCCACGAAAGAAAGTGATATCATGAGTACTTGCTGGTTTCGGCCCGGCAACCCACCTTACTTTACTATCGCAAATGTCCATTACAACTTCATAGGTTAAACCAGGACCATGGAATTTGTGTGAGTAGTACTTGCTGTGTGGGTCTGTCCTAAATTCGTTCATTGGGCAATGCACGCAGTCCACTGTGCCCAAAAAGACTCTTTGGGGATGAAGTGTACCCATATCAAAAAATCTGATCTTCTTAGCCTTCAAGTTTTGAATTTTTGAAGCAATCCGTGTCACCACATTGCGGCAATACTCCTCCCCATATCCCCACCTCCCTGCCATGACGTGCTCTGTTTCATACAACTTCAACCAACATAATGTCATTAAAACACATTCCAGCAAATCTCTATGATTTTCCCTGTCACCCAGCATGTCTGCCTTTAGATCATTAACCAAGGCAAGTATTGCGGTAGGACCAATGCCAAAGTGTGCCCTGAAACGCTCCATTTTTAGCTCGTCACTTACGTTTTGTCGTCCCCGACCAAAACCAGCGACATCTAGTCCATAAAACATGACATACCCTGAGTTCATCGCCATTGTTTTGTGTCATCTATGATGATGGTGGCTATTGCCTCCTGTTGTTGTCGATCCGATCCTTGAGCCTGAAGAGTTTCAAGATCGGTCAATCAAGAATTGAGAGGGGGGCAGAGCAGAGGTTGAAGCCGATGACGCGAGTTGTTGATGAAGCCGGCAACGGCGATGGCAGCGAGACGTGAGTTGTTGATAGGGCCGGCGACAACGGCAGAGCAGAGGTTGAATTGAAGCCGATGACGCGAGTTGTTGATGAAGCCGGCGACGGCGATGGCAGCGAGACGTGAGTTGTTGATAGGGCCGGCGATGACGGCGGAGCAGAGGTTGAATTGAAGCCGTGACGCGAGTTGTTGATGAAGCCGGCGACGGCAATGGCAGTGGCAGTGGGACACGCCAAACCAGGGCAAATTTAACCCCGCTAATTAATGTTCACCCCAAAACTGCGGTTGAGACAATATTATGTGTCGCTGCCTTCACTCCGATCTAGAGAAGTGATGGAATTAATTTCATTTGGTTGAGGATTCGCACTTCACACTTCCAAACATTATTTTGCCCTGGGTGAGGTTGAGGGAAATCAATTTTTTTTCTTTTTTTGTTCGTTTTTGGGCTGACCTTTTCTTGTTCCTGCTCGGTCGCAGTTCACATGAAATTTCACGTAAATAACTAGTGTTCGTGAGATTTTCGTCCTTTTTCATGAAAGCGTTTTCGCACTTCGCACTTCGCATTTTTAATCGCTGATATTCTCCCTTAACCAGCAGAATTGAGAGAGATTTTGAATCGCTGTATCGTACTACGTAATCACAAGATCTTTTGGGAGTTGTGAGGCGAGGCAACGGCAACGGCAAACGAGAAGTTCTCGATCTCGCTCGATCAATGCACCGCCTGCCTCCCTCTCCGCTTACTCCACTCCACAATCCCTTGCCTTGTTCCCAATGACACAATCAAACCAAGGGGAACTCGATCTTGAACACCAAAACGAGATCTACTACTACCTCACTTTCCTTCGTGATAAAGTGAAGTTCGAAGAGTTTGCAAAGAGTACTCATCTACCAAAGAACTATTTTGGAGCACCTGGCTCGGAACTTCGTAAAAGTGTCACCCGGTTCATCGAAAAGATCCAACGAAGCTGGAACTACCACAGTCGCACAAACCGCAACCTCGTCAGTATTTCACACGTCAACGCCCCATACGCTTATAATTTTCACTGCTCCCTTCCCTGCACTACAATGCCTTCGTCAGACTACCGTTCCTATGCTGAGACATCTGAATCTGAATCCGATTTCGAGGATGGGATGGATGCCAACATTCAATCGCCACCAACGACCTTCCCATTCAAGAACAATAATCGCCGTTCCTCCAATGGATCAGTATCCGGTGGTGGTGGTGCCAGGAAAGGAGGACAGTTGGTTGTCTCCAGGAAGAGCAGTGGTAGTGCATATGAGTTTGCGGTTGGTCTCGACTTCAGCAACGGCATTCCTCCTTCCATCAACGACAACATGAGCAGCTTCTTTCAAATGCTGCAAAAACTCAATCGTGTGATTGGATTGAATCCTTACGCACCACAATCACTTCTTCCTGGTATGGACATCGTACTAGTCAAGGATTCGTTGGATGCTCTTGGCAAGTACACTTATGATAAACTCATTTTGGTGCTCCAGATTTCCGACATTGATTCCATGGGAAGCATTTCGGCGAAGCTCAGTGCGGATGGCCGGGTCATCAGTGTCGACGTCCCTGCCAAGGATAGGTAACAATGTGTTCTTGTCTCACATGCTTTCTTCGTGCCTTTGTTGAACTTCTCATTGTTGTTCATCGTGTTGCTCCCACTCTTCAGGTATTTGGTGAATCAAACTGATGCTGTTGCAGCTACAGTTGCCTCTGCTCTGAACCGAGAAAATATTCTTGATGAAACAGTAGTACAAGGCTACACAAAATCTGTGACAAAGATCCAAGACTTTGCGACCAAGCAGTATCATGATAAGGCATACCCTCACATTGATCTCCCTATGCACACTTTGACATTTGTGCTACACCCAGACTTTGTCGGTTCCAATTGTGCATTCAATGAAATTAGTGGTACGTTCTATTTGAAATGAATTTTACACTTTTGAGTCAGGGTTCATATTGTTTGATAATTGTTTCTAGGTGCACCAATCGAGAACAAATTTCAACTCGTGCGGAAGAATGCCCTCATTACGGACAGTGTTACACTCAAAGACAGTGAAGCATATGGGCTCAAATGGTACTCTGTTACTCCCGATGATCCTCCTCCTGGAGCATCTGCTACCGACCTACATCGACTCATGTGGATTAAGGCCAATAAGCTAGAGATCGGTGAAGATGTGTCGTTGCATTGCAGGGGTGTCTTGAACAAAGTTGCAATGAAGCATCGCCGAGCTTCATTTGCTTGCTTTGAGATTGCAGTCACTGGCACGGAACAGAAGTATAAATCTAAGCAGAATGTGGTGGAGAGCAATGAATCGATCCTCGAAGATATGATGGAAAGGGCCTACATCACTCAGCCCATGAAGCGTCATGGCTAAGACGACCTCCATGTAGAGAATTAGACTTCGTCCTAAATCTTGCATGTGCATTCACCATTTGCTCGGGGCAGCATTGTCCCCCTACCGATGCATAGGTTGATATTGTCATGTCTAAAATTAGTATTGTTTTGCCTCCATAAAAAGTCTCGTTATATCTCTTAATTATTGACAAGTTTGTGAGTGCATTCGGCTTCCGAGTCCGACAGCGTGGACACGCCGACGACTTCTTTTTCAATGAGCGAAATGTCCGACTGGAGTTCGGTCACGTGCTGGAGGGTAAATAAGTATTATTTTTCCTCCATCGTCATCATCATCACCATCCCAATGACAGCGAACAGGAGGTGGCAATCCATTATTCGTAGTGCCTTCCTCCTCCACGGTGGCGGCAAAGCAGAGGAATAATACCACGACTAATCGTCCATCATCGACCAAGGATGGAATGATGTCGTCTGCGGCGATGCTCCTTCCAGCAGCAGCATTCGACGACGACAGCGGTCGGTTCGATTTTCACTTCCACCTGGCAATGATGATGAAGATGCCGACGACGACGGGGCCTTCTTCCATGCATTACGCATGAATGATAACGGAGATACACCACCACAAACTTCCCAACCATCCTCCTACTCACCCCCGCCTTCCTGCGGCACGAGTCCGCAACATCAACAACAACCACCACCTCCACCACCACCACTACCCAAGCGGATGCCACGAACGTCCTTCACACTCCCCTCCCCGCCCTTATTCTCCTACGCCTCTCCGCCCCGAATAGTCGATCCCACCGTCAAGGCAAAGATCATAGCCATGACCACATTAGTCAGTGTAGCGTTTTTAATATCTCCACGATGGATGAATAAGTTGGGGTAGTAGTAGTTTTCTCCATGATGCATAGAATTGTTCTTCGTTTCTTTGCCAGCAGCAGTGGCAACAGCGGCGGCGGCAGCTTGTCTTACCCATATCAAATTTGATTCCTTGACGGAAACATTGTAATAATCATTCATGTTGTCAAGGATAATAACCGTGTTGCCGCGTTGCAGCAGTGCCGTGGCGACGTGCGATCCAATGAATCCTGCTCCGCCCATGACTAGAACTACCTTGTTGTTTTTGTTGTTGTTGTTTGGTGAGAGTATGGGTGTGTTGGCCCATGTTGATGTTTGCTGTTGCTTTTCTAGTGTTTGATGTTGGTAGTATGGCTGTCGAAGATGATTCGTGGCAAGGTGATATTCATCAGTGTTGTCAGGTGACGGTGCAGATGCAGCAAGATGAGACGAGACGATGTTGTTGTTGTTGTTGGCTGTTCTCGATGACTATGGGCGGGGATCGGCGCCGGCGCCCCTTTGGGATAAATCGATGCGTAATGACGATGGCGAGTTGGAACGAGTGTTAGATTCGGGTGCGAACGATGGCATGCATGTGTTGTGGTTGTGGTGAGCTGTGGAGATACCATGTGATTTATTCGAAATCGGCGAACGAGATCGTTTCATTGGTTTTCTGGCAATGGTAAAAGTAGGGAGCGATTTGGCGCAAATCGCCGCAAATTTTTGACATCGAGTGTTGTTTTTTTTGTTGGTGACGACTCACGGACGCGCGACGAGATCTTGTGAGATATCGCACGACATCGTGCGATTATCGCACGACGTCGAATGGCGTCGCATGACATCGCACCAAAATCGCATGCGAGAAAATCGAACGAGAAAGCGACTCATAAATGCCTTTCGAAGTTCTTCGAATTCACTTCAAAATCCTCATTGACCCGTCTGTCCGTCACCCGCCACAAAACCAGTGCGACGTGTTTCTTCCTGTACTAGTCGAAAGCAACTGGGCTTGCCCACCCCCAAACCCCCCATTGTCCCCCCCGATTTCCCGAATCTGAATGCCCATAGTGAGGTCAATGCGGCGTTTGCACCACTTAAGGAAGGACTTATCAGCCGAAAAGGCAGGCATTATCTTGAGTGCCAAGTGGCTGTCTCCATTGGCTGCCTGTGCCTGCGCCGCCACCATGCACCAATTGGTAACGAGCCCCCATACATCGTTAGGTATGGTGGCGTACTCCCCCCCCAACCGTCGTGCCTCCCGTAGTAACTCATGAGGGCGACACTGCCCGCCCTGTGCATGGATAAACTCCAATAGCACCCCTGGCAAAGCCAAAATGTAGGGGACCTTCACATCCTGCTTGGTGATGTTGCCCCCATTGGCATACCATAGTCCCACCCCTCCCTGATTGCCTTGGACGAAGGCGAATAAGTCCTGCTCCTCCGTTGCCGCATTCACCGTAATCCATTTCCAACTGTTTTGGACTGGTGGTTGTACAGGCATTGGGTCCCTTGTCCACCCCCTATCCCCCACGAACATCAGCACCTTTCCATCCAGTTCCGGCACCGTGCCATACACCGAATAGAATTTTCCCATGCCATGCCCCACCTGCACCCACGACAAACCCGATTTCATAAATCCAAACGCCTTGAATTCCTGCAGTCCCAAGACCCGTTCGGTGAAGCTCGCGATGCGGGCGGCGTCCCCATTCACTGCTTTTTGCCACAGTAGTTCCGCTTCCACCATGCCCGGCTCCCTCGCCTTCCACCCCTCCATCTGGAACAATGCCGCAAATCCGATAGCCTTGTTGCCGCCCATGCCGTGCCCTCCACCGGGAGCACCACCTCCTCCTCCCCCCATGCCTCCCCCGCCGCCCCCACTACCCCCCATACCCCCTCCTACGCTACTACGGTCACGGGTACTCGCCATGCTATCCGCCACCGTCACCCCATCCCCCCCTACTCCACCCTCGTTACCACCCCCGTTTCCACCAATCCCTACTTCCGTCTCTCCCTGAACTCTCCTTGTGCGGCCGCCTTCCACTGGGTCCGGGAGTTCCCAGTTGTTGTCATCGTCGGCGGCCTTGTCATCCACCGGTTGCGTGACCGGTGCCATGTTGGCCGCCGCAGCTGGGGTTGACATACGCCACATGGTACACTCCAGTCCATAGCCAAGGGTGTAGCTATTTTAGCCACA
>JALLBB010000859.1:0-11292 GCA_036939735.1 Discostella stelligera
TCTCTTCCAGACACACAAAAAGACAGGTGAAGTCCATATTGGGGACCACTCTAAAACAAAAACTTATGGCCCCAACCGGGATTCGAACCCGAGACCTCCTGCACCCAAAGCAGGAATCATACCACTAGACCATTGGGGCACGGTGAATGTTGTTGTGAATTTCTAATCACTAACCTGAGCATTTACTTACCAATAGCGGACCCATCAATGTTCGATATTATTCAAAGCATGTCGCAAAGGACCATCATCACTCATCACCATCACTTCGTAACATCCATATCCATAAACCTAAATTGATGTATTATTAGAGATCTCTCTCTACAGAATCGAGTTTTCTCCCGCCTGTAAACACATGCAAAAAGAAAATCCCAACCCTACCGTTCATGAAACTCAAAAGTCCATTCATCCCTCCCACTATCTATCAACGGATCATTTGCTTGGGTCCAGGGAAATACGACGCTTCCATCTAGGGGGGTCTCCATCATCTTCACCTTTTGACACTGCAATTGGTGATTGTCACTCCATTCTCGACGAAGATGACGATTATTCGCCTCATTGGGGCTTGATTACGGCAGAAGAACGGAGTGTCGCACTGGCCCTATCCGAAGCTGCCTATCCCACCATCGCATCTCCCCCAAATTATTACCCAACATCTACGCAACTCTTATCGTCGTCGTCGAATAATTCAACAACATCACCAACAAAATTGAACATTTTACATCAAGCAGGATTTGCACTCTACCACCCCCAACGTATTCAAAAACAATGCACAGCTATTCGCTATCCCTCATTCGTACCATCCTCCATCATGCATTCCAGTTCAGAAAAGGATTCTCAATTAAAATCGGGGGAGAAAAAATCTTATGAATTGGTAAAGGAACTAAAGCGAGATAAAATTACAAAGAATGAGGTATTCCAAATTATTCGTAACATTCAGGATCCAGAACATCCACTCACCCTCGAACAATTAAATGTGGTTCGTCTGGAATTAGTTGAGGTGGTTGATTTGAAAGGGAACGTTGATGATAATGATGGCGATGATAAATGTTCAATCAAGGAGTTGAAATGTTCGTCGGCGAAGAAATTCTCCACTGTGCAAGTGCAGTTCACGTAAGTCAATCTTCCTTCTCGTTAATATCTTGCGTCAAATACTTTCTGAGCACGCATTATGAATTTGAACGCCACTTTGCATCCTCCACAGACCGACTGTAAGTCCGACGATTTCATTCATCATCACTATGTCAATGACCGTTCCTTTTATCAACTCGTATCAAACCGATTTCAACATGAATTTTGTCGTCTAGATTCCTCACTGCTCCATGGCGACGTTAATTGGCCTCTCGCTTCGTGTGAAACTATTGCGTTCCCTACCGTCCCGCTTCAAAATAAGTGTCAAAATAGAAAGTGGTACACATGTTAGTGAGCATGCCGTGAACAAGCAATTAGCAGATAAGGAGAGAGTTAGAGCGGCGTTGGAGAATGAGCACTTGGTGGGAGTTGTTAATCGCTGTATTGCTGGTGGGATGCAGATGTAATGAGTTATAGAGATTGCTCTACAATTTAACTCTGTTCGATAAAGAGCAATAATATCACAAGGTAGACTTTGTGTGTATCCAAACAAGATAATAAGTTGTCAAGGCTCAGCAAAACGAATGTGTTGTAGGATTTGTGGTATTGCGTCCGCGTATTTAGTATGAGCCTCAACAAACTCAGTGACGTCATAATTCTCAACACCAGGAACATTATTTATTGGCTTGATTCCGCAAGGAGTACCAGCCCTAATGAGTGACCAATAATCCAGAGGCACAATGAGCACCACAACGTGGAAATTATGGAACGGTGAAGATTGAAAGATCAGGACATACCTTGCAATAAACATTAATGTAAGAAACCAATCATTCCGTGTGTAGCAATGCACAAACCGTCCTCCAGTAACTCTCCTACAGGAGGTCAACACCTGCTCGTCAATAGTCCGAGGCAATCCAATGAATATGACATCAGCGATCAATGAAGCAGGCTCACGATCATACTTGAATTGGTGCTCATCATCCCCAGAATCTGAGAGGAGAGAAGACTGGCTACCCTTCGTTTCGTCAGCTACATAGTTGAGCTTGGAAGTACGGCTTTCTTCCCAAATATCTTGCTGATGAGCCAGCTCTCTCAAACAAGAATATATAACACGTGCTCCAAAAGAGAATCCTATCAGCGTAACTGGTCGTTTTTCATCACTTTGCAACAAGCACTTAGCCAGTTCTTTCCCAGCTGCATCGGCGCGAATGACAACTATTTGATAAGGATCATCGATGAACTTGGTCGCTGTGGCTAATGCCGAAGGAATCATTACTGCAGAGAGAACAGCGCCAAGAACAGAAAATTGCAGTGCCACTCTGGTGGCTTGACCAGATATTTCCAATGCCATTTTCTCTACGATGTGACAAAGACTGCTCAGCATCTTGCTCTCCCAAGTCACAGTGTGGATATCCGCAGTACCATAAAGTTGTGTCCAGTCCCAAACAACAGGTCGACTTTCTCCGGCATGATCTTCGTCCTCTTGAGGGTCTATATTTGATTGGCGGTAACGAGGTACCGCTCCATCATTTTGTTCCGATGGTGAGGCAACAATTTCGCTACCATAGGTCGCACCTGTACCTGTGCAAGTTATCGCGGCCACACCATCTAGTTTGTTGTCAGTTTGATCATCACTGTCAGTGAGGTCTAAGCCGCTCTTTATGTCAAACTCATTCTCGAGACCCAATACGCTTTTGTTCCTTGTCCTTCTGGTAGGAGATGTCTTTGCGAGCAAATCGTCGATTTCGTCTTTGTCATTGCAACCTATTCCAAGAAGTCCTCGTTTCTTCAAGCTGGTAATCTTTACGTCATTTAACACCCCATCGATCAATTCCTTTTCCCTGTGAGAAAGATACGCAGTGCATGACGATAAAGGTATCATATGATCCGGGTTCGCACCATACTTGTTCTCTATCTGATTCCATATCCTACAGAGGGTTTAGAATCGAATGAATCACATCAAAATATAGCAATTTGTGAAGAGCTACTTGCCTGTCCCAGCTGAAATTCCTTTTCAGCTTACTTTGTAGTATCTGCATGAAATCTTCACACGAATGCACCAAAGGGGGATTATAAATCGAATAGAAGCGTTTCATTTTTCTGATCCTAATTATATCCTCATCTGATTTATCATATTGGCAGGTCGGTTGAACCCCCCATGCGAGCTGAAAATCAGCAATGTCCTTATCGCGTAACCATCCACTCACAGCGACGGTTGTATGAAGTTGAGGAAGCATGGCCTCTATGCCCTTCTTCATCTTTTCGTCTGGTGCTCCTAGATACATGTATTGCTCGATGTTCTCACGTCGTATCTCAAAATCTGAGAGGCCAGCCGTCCTTTTATTCATCTTGTATGCAGCGAGACCACCACCACCTACGCCAAAAAGTGCAGCGCCGGCTTTGAAAGTTGCAAGCAGTGCCAGCAGTGCTGTCGATGTAGCGGTCGTTGCCCCTGTAAGCGCAGTAATACCACCTATCGCAGCAGCTAGGGCTGGCGCAGCAAGCCCGCCCGTTATGGCGAAGACAGTCCCAAGGGCCAAACCTGCTCCTGCGATTTTTGCTCCTCGCTTAATTTGCTGGGCGCTAAACAATTGCGGATTGGTAACTTTATCAGGCTCTGGGCACGCATCTTTCCTCATTGCAATATTGCCAGACATCGACGACGAGTTGTTTGACTTATTCCGACGAATCTTTTGTTCGCGCTCTTCGGCGATAAAAAACCTAACTATTTCAATAGCAACAAGGCGCTCTATGAGCTCAAACTTCCGAGTTGCCAAGAATTTTGCATTGAAGAGTCGTCTGGCATGGAGTTTTACGTTTTCACTGCACTTTTCCTCATATTCTGTTTCATCATCACCATGTCGCCCATGACTCTTGTCACTAAGGCCAGGCTCTCGTTCCCTCCCCTCCTGATCTACATTAGAAGCGTCAATCTGATCTTCGAATACATCAGCCGAGGAGACGTCCGTAGACACATCAGGATCAAGGAATTTTGACTCAGGGCCTAGAGGCATACTGCCTATGGTTGATTCTTCCTCACATGAATCAGAATATGTTTGCACCTCCTCTTGCTGCTGTTTATGATGTTCCTTTCCATCATCGGAAGAATTTCCGCTCTCCGAAACAGATTCGGCGGAAGGCTTGAACTTGAACAGAGTCCCAAATATAGCATTTTTGCCCAGGTCTGTTTGATCCAAAAATGCCGTCAGACTAGATACGTCCCATGAAGAGTAGTCATTAGCATTACTGACGACGCCCGAGCCCGAGGAACGACCTTCTTCAAGGGAAGAATTTTTGACACTTTCCATAATCGCGCGAGATAGAACGTCGACGGATGCCAATTTCACGACGTGTCGAATTCTACCATCGTATCCCGTTACTTTTCTCGCTTCACTACCACTGCTTTTTGATGAATCAGTGACATTCGTCTTCGGCATTTCACAACTTCCCGAGGAGGACGCATCCAGAACAATGTGAAATAAGAGCATGGCAATGCATTTTATCGCGGCATCTATATTGGCACCGACTGCATCGTCACTAAGCGCAGCAGCTCTTGCTAGAACAGCCATAACTTGAATTTCTTCGTTCATTCCCTCTAGTGATGCAAAATATGCCTCCTCTTCCTTGTCGTCATCACATGTAGCCACGCCCTCCCCAATATTTATCGACTGTTGCAAAAGGTTCAACCCGACGACGGACATGGGTACCAAACCCTCTTGCAGCACTTGATGCCATCGCTTGAAACATTTTTCATTTATCTCCACGACGTCTGCATCTCTTCGCATTAGAATGCTGTTCTTGGGGGCATTCTTTGGATCGAGCGCATTATTTTTTGACACGAGGTATTCGCTCTGAACCTTGTCGGCGTGGTGGATGATGCGCTTGAGGAGCTGCATCCGCTGCCTCCGACTAGGCATTGTAGAAGTAGGGACGTTGGGCTTAGATGTTGCAATGCCGTTGCTGCTAAGCGAGTTGGTTTGCGCGGAAGCGGAAGACGACACATTGCCACCGCCACTGCGTTTCGAGGAGGAAGTTTGAGAGTAAGAGCTGCCATTTTTATTTCTCCAGAAATTCATGCTGGAAATCTAACTTCCTCCACAAAAATTAATCAACGCCGCCAATAGTAGTAGAGAAGAGAGATCGTAGTTCAGTAGACGTGAAATATAAAATAAATGAGTCTAGAGTACCAGCAACGAACATCGAAGTGCTTGGTTGTTCGTTACTTTTGAGCGGCGGCGGCACCGAACCTCCATTTTCCTTTTTTACACGTGGCAGTGAAGTAGGGATCTGTTGTCAATTGAACAAAACGTCCAAATATTTTATTATTCCACATGCATAGCCACGGAAAAGCCACTAACCAAAGTAAATAATCTAGTCTTAGATCCGAGTCCTCTCTACCTGAAATGAATTTATACAAGCAATGACTTCTCCATTGCCTCAGCAAGGTCATCGACACTCTCACCAACTGGCTCTCCGCGCCCGTTTTCTTCCTCCTCCTCCTCCTCCTCCTCCTCCTCCTCATCATCATCGTCCGAGAGGTCATCATCGGCATCACCATCAGAGTCATTATCCTCGACCTCGCCAAGTCGATAATCGAATGCCACCTCAAGCTCACTCAACACGTCTTCCGCAAACGAGTTGCCGTTCAACAAAATTTTCTTCAAGTATGGCAGGTCCTTACCGTTGGGACCGAATGCATTGATTAGTGCTCGGGCGCCAATGGCACCAATCATGCACTGGTTCAGTTGTATTTCTTCAATCTTGTGCCCATCCTCACTGTCGTGGAATGCAGAGGCAATGCATACAATGCCCGTGCTTGTGAATTCATTATCCTCCAAGCGAAGTGTTTTCAACTTGCCCCCACAACTACGTATGTAATAGGCAATATGCTTGGCACCATGTTTCGTTGCATCGTTGCCACTGAGATCGAGGAATTCCAAGGGCGAGCATGCTACCAAGGCTTGGCAAATTTTCTTTACCCCTTCATCCTCCATTTCACAGTTACCCAGATCAAGGTGAGTAAGAGAATTGGCGAATTTCAATGCATGGGACAATGCATCGTGGGAGGCTTTGCTCTTGAAGAAGTTATCGTTTAGATCCAACATCCACAAGTTTGGATTACGTCCTTCGCTGAGAGACGCATCCAAAACCGATGCGATGATATCACTGCCTTCTACCGCAGAACGATTTGCTGAGTAGCGGAGTTCCTGAATCTTTGTGCAGCGATCAAAGATTTTTGCGAAAGGTTCGCATCTGTGCAGATGATGTTCCATAAAACGGAGTAGAGTTGAAGGGGCGTCGTCGTTGAGTGTTACTCTGCGAATTCAAAGAAAGCCACAGGAACAACAAGAAGTTGACTTACCCCTCAGGACCACTCGAATTTCGAGAAAAATGAAGCACTTTCAAGTTACTGGCAACGCAGCCAGTTCCATCTGCATCCTCCCTCGTAAGTACATCAGCCAACCTCACCATGGTTTCGTTCGCCAATCCAGCGTTGTCAAATGACAGACGTTCCAGCATTTTTTTGGTCAACACGGTCTCGCAGGATCCAATGGCCTGCTCACCAATAGCGTTATGACTAAGATTGACGGATGCGAGTTTAGGAGAATCGGCGAATGCATCACACAAGGTTTTGAGAACAAGCAGTCCCTCCTCGGTCATGCGACTGGCAATGACGTCAGAAAGATCTACCTCGATGATTCCATTGGCGAGGGGAGGAACATCATCAAACATGGGTTCCTTGATAAACGAAGCAATTAGTTCCGCGGCATCGGCGGTGTAGGTTTTGTCGGAGAGGTTGATGCGATCGCACAAGATCAACGGTCCGTCGACAACAGCCGCTCGAACTTTGGCACGTTGCTCCGAAAGCTGTTCCTTCCAAAGGTTGACGAGTTCCACAGCCTTGTCGTAGTCGACTACGATTGTTCTTGGACCGGGGAGTGGCTCGAGTTGGAGGGGGGGTGGGGTTGTCGTTGTCATTGTCAAGCGAAGACTAGAGAGGTAGTAGTTGTTGTTTGCGGAAGATCTCAATCTTCCAGGAATACTTTTTTATGTTGAGTTGTGGTTGTGATGGAGTGGACGCTGGAGTTGGCGAGGCGGGACGAGGCGGGATGATGGCGAGCGACAGAATTTTTGGTTGTGGGGCGTCCGGCTCGCTCGCTCCCGCGGGTCTGCGTAAGAAGTACCTTAGCAGAGAGTAGTAGGTAGCAGTGTTGTTCCTGTCACTTTTTTGTTAAAACAATTATTTAGTGGTTCATATGAGTTCATATGTCATAATGACTTAAGACCAATAGCCCCTATATTCTCTCTTCGTCTTCTTCGTATTCACAGGTATTCACGGTCTTTCCACAACGATTTGAAGAAGTAGTTAAGTAAAGTATCGCTCATTGTTGCTTGAGCTCGTTAAGTACAGTATCGCTCTTTTTAGTTTATTTTTTAAGTCAACTTCGTAAGTATGTGCCGTCAGGTCGTACGTAAGAAATAATGTTCTAGTTGGTTCTCTCGTGAATCCGATCTCTTCGCGTAATAATTCAAAGAACCATGACCAAAATTCTGACCACACGCATTTGACAGTTACTTCATCAATTCACGCCACAAATGTTGGGTTGTACCCCTAGTCAGAGGACACCGCCGCCACCAACACTGGACCTTCACGGTCGATGCGCCGACGACGCAGTGTCGGACGTGACGTTATTCTTGGAACGCTTACGACGCCGATGCAAGGTTGACGCTTCGCCCCCATCCAAGAACAAGGATAGGGCTCTAGGTGGAGAAGGAACTCGCAGACTATACGTTAAAATCATCACCGGTTCCGGATCAGTAAGTGTGTCTTGGAATTTTATTCATTTCTGTTTTCAAGTTCATTTTACAAAATCACGTCCTTCGTTGTGGCATATTGTCTGCTTGGTGCGATGCAAATTTACAGCACAGCTCTCATGGACCAATACTGCGCTCTGTCGTCCAGAGCTTACTGGTAAAAAGAGGAATGGAATGGACTCTAGAAAGAGGAGGTGGGGCGTTTCAAGTCGATGCACTCAGTGGCTTCGATTTGTATGCTAAGGACGAAGATGTCGATAGCAAGGTTGTGGTGTTAAAGAAAGAAGATTTTCACCAGTTGATGGCATCATTGAACACAAAGAAAAATTCAGAAGGGCATTGTGGTGAGATTGATTTATCATGTGAACTCAGGAGCTAGTCAGTGATTGAACGCACACTCGCCTCTCTTCTGACGCCATCTTTCCCCGTATCTCCCAACACACTCCGACTCCGCTTTCCGCTGCACATCAGGCACATCGAATTCCAACGCCCAAAACAATATGGCCGACATTCCCAGCAGTTCTGATCCCCTTCCTTCCCAGGTCGCCTTGGAAGATGATGCCCTAAAAACTGCAATACAATTGAGCAATACTGACTGCCAACGAGTTCAGAAGAAACGTTATCATATGCTGGAAAAAGAAAAATACGAAAACGAGCTCGTGCGTGCTATTTCAGAAAGCGAGCACCTCGCTCGAAGACAATGCTTATCTGAACAATCTGAAGAAACCTTGCTAAAGTTGGCGTGCGAAGAATCCCTCGTGGAGGTGCAACAACAACGTGATCGCATCATGCCGTCCGACGAGCATTACGAAAACGCGCTCTTGCTTGCGCTCGAGCAATCTACCAAAGAATCGAACCAACCAATGAAGTCGGAAGAGGAAGATCATGAAATGAAACAGGCATTAGAGGAATCCAAAGCCTTCTTTAACGAATATCGAGAGGAAAATAATTCCGCGGATGATTTATTGGAAAAGGCAATCGCAGAATCATTGGTCGAAGAGGAAAGGAGAAATGCCTATCGGCGTGAACAAGAGATTCTAGCCATATCTCAAGATGCAGCTCTGATAGAAGAAGTGAAGAGACTTTCGATGAAGCAGCTGCGACAACAACAAGAATACTAGCCACAAAAACAGCTGGTTAGATTAGGTGTCATTCATTGCCTGTTGCCAGTGATTAATCCTCATGCTGAGTTACACATTCATTCGCCGTCGTATCAAGCACTGCCTTTAGTAAAAGTCGACGGCTAAGATGCAAGCCATATCCATCGTGTATGTGATGCATGTTCACATTGAAGAATGATCGTTTGTGTAGCGGTTGGCGTTTATTATCCATGTTATCGCTCCCGTAACCGTCTCATTCTGAAAGTCACGCATGTATCTGATAATATAAATATGTATTCATTTTCAGCAATCTGCATTGACCTTATCATACGAAGTTGTTGTGGTCGTACTCAACAAAGGCTAAACAAAGTCCACATGCCGGTGCGGAATTTACCACGCAGCTGCTGCCCCTCCCTGAGGAGCGATTCTTGATATTGACACAATCGCCCTCATATTTCTTGAGCAATAGCACGGGAATATCGTCCAAGCTACGCAATCCCCGGGACACATCCACAACAAACCCCACCAAGTTACGAACCATAGATCGTTGGAATCCCTTCGCTCGGAGGACGAATGTTGCATCCATCACGGGAGGGAGCATCGTGCCTTCTACAGTATCTTCATCTCCACCATCATCATGTGTGTCCTTTTCGGATTGGGTAAATGTAACATTGAAATCGAATAGGTCAATTTCGTGTTCAGGAGGGGCGGGAAGACGAGGGTTAGAAGGCAGCCCCTTAAACACATCTTCCTTCTGCTTTCTCTTCTTCCGCTCATCCTTGTGAACAAAGTTCACAAAATCATGCTTCCCGACCAACGCCGAACATGATGCACGTAGCAACTTAGGATTAAGTGCCCACGGACACAACCATACTGTATTCTGATCGGTGATGCGTCGTAGTAGATGTGGACCAGAATTGCATATAGGGTGAATAATTGCATCATTTTGTCGTCCCATGATAATATTGGAGAGACGTCGGAATCGTAGTTTGTAAACATACGTCTTGCACTTGACGTCTTTTCGTGGTTCAAATGGCTTGATTTCCCCAGCGGAATACACCATGACGGACCTTACTACAATGTCACTTGGGAGTCGGGTAATAAGTGCCCGACGTATCTGCCATTGATCCGCTGCTACGAGTTTTGTTCTACCTTTGGTTGGATTGCTCGTCACGCTAACATCATCGTGGTTATGATCAGCCTTCGATTCATTATTACTTTTTTGTGAACGAATATGTCTGACCAATGCATGGTATGCCTCACGCAAATGCTGGATGCAATGTTCCGACAGTGCTTCGGTAGATTTTTCAATACTTTGAAGAATGACATTGCCATCTTCTTCTTTTTCTTCTTTGCACGAGGAGTTTGATGTTGGTACTAGATTGTCATGTTCAGTACTATCGTCATCATTATTGTCGCCAATTATTTCTTTCCCTCCTTCCATACCGAGTCGAAGCAATCGAATCGGGATATCAAACGCCACCACCTGTCCGGTAGCATGAACGCCAGCATCTGTTCGTCCGGCACCCCGCAATCTTAATGTCGACAGAGAGAGATTGGTATATTTTTGAACGGCCATTTCTAGTTGATGTTGAATTGTGTTGGGAAAGACGGATGTTTTTGTGTTGGTGTGTGAAGATGGTGCAGTACCATCGCAAGTCGCTCGTTTCCTTTTGCTTTTGGCTGACTTGCTACGATTAAGGTTGTTGCCATCGGCAATCGTGGCAGTCTGTCGTTGGAATCCGGCATAGCAGAATCCATTGTATTCCACTTTCATGACCAATGTTAGGACACATTGCTCCTCATGCTCCTTTCCAGATGTGGCGGCGCTTGTGATGGAAGCTGCGTTGGTTGGTGCGGATAAAATGGATTTGTCGACAATACGGATAGCCTCGCAATTCGAAGAAATTCTTTCTGTCATTGTTTATCTCCGGGGTAGAGAGGACTATCTTTGCAGAGTAGGTGGGATGTCGGTCGGTAGCCATCGCACTCGCTCTATTCGTCATTCATCTCCTCTCTCTTGTCTTCAACAAAATAATACTTCCTGGGATCATTAGAGGTGTATGTGACAAACCCTTCCAGAATACTATCCTAATATCTAATATTCTGATTCTGGTGGAGCTCACAGAATACAATATCAGGATAGTAAAGTACCTTTTACCTCACAGTCCCCCATTTGTGTAGGCCGAGTCATCTGTGGGACTGAGGCCTTGTCCAAAGGCAAGTTTTTTTTGCTCAGTTTTTCGAAAAAACGGGTAATGAGCCACAGATGACGTCAGCAAAAGTACTCATGTTGAAATTTGTGGTC